>APFE030321747.1:505-19956 GCA_000404065.3 Pinus taeda
TGAGAAAGAAGGCAGCCAGATAGGTATATTCCATCTACTTTCTGTTCAAATTTTGCTTTGTCTATTACTGATGATGATCCCAGAACTGTGAAGGAAGTAGTGGACTCAAAGGATGGAAAACTCTGGAGAGAGGCCATGGTTGATGAAAGGGAATCTTTGCACAAAAATGAGGCTTGGGATCTGGTGGAGTTGCTGGCTGGAAGGAAACCTATTGGCAGCAAATGGGTGTTAAAAAAGAAGACAAATGTAGAAGGATAGGTGGAGAAATACAAAGCTCGGTTGGTAGCAAAAGGTTATTCCCAAGTGCCAGGAATTGATTTTGGTGATATTTTTTCTCCTATTGCCAAGGTAGCTTCTATTAGATTATTTTTATCTGTTGTTGCTACTTTAGATTTTGAGGTAGAATAGATGGATGTGAACACAACATTTCTTCACGAGGATCTGGAAGAGGAAATCTACATGAAGCAACCTGAAGGCTTTACAGTGAAGGGTAAGAAAGAACTGGTATGCAAATTAAAGAAGTCTCTATATTGGTTAAAACAGTCACCAAGGTTGTGGTATCATAAATTTGATACATTTATACGGGGAATTGGCTTCACCAAAAGCAAAGCAGATCATTGTGTGTATTTCAAATTAATTGATGACAATGTTATTTATCTGGTCTTGTATGTGGATGATATGTTTCTGGTAGGAAATGACAAAGAAATTATCCAGGATTTGAAGACCCAATTGTCCTCCAAATTCGACATGAAATATCTTGGTGTTGCAAACTATATTTTGGGCATGGAAATTAAAAGAGATCGGGCAAAGAAGAAGCTCTGGTTAAACCCGAGGAAGTATGTTGAGACAATTTTGTAGAGGTTTAATATGCAGGATAGTAAACCGGTGAAGGTTCATATTCCTGTAGGTGTGAGGTTATCTACTGAACAGTGTCCCAAGACAAAAGAAGAGGAAGAGGACATGTCCCGTGTTCCATATGCAAGTGCAGTCGGTAGCTTGATGTATGCAATGGTCTGTACTAGACCAGACATTGCACATGCAGTGGGAGTATTGAGCAGGTTTATGTCAAAACCAGGAAGGAGCACTGGACAGCAGTGAAGCGGGTTTTCAGGTATTTGCGTGGCACTAGTGATTATGGTTTGTGCTACCAAGGAAGACCAGGAATGGACAGAGTGTTGGATATCCATGGCTTTGTTGATGCAGACTGGGCTGGAGATCTAGATCAGAGAAGATCTACAAGTGGGTATGTGTTTAAACTATTTGGAGGTGCATCCAGTTGGATGAGTAAGAAACAATCTGTAGTGGCACTATCAACTACAGAGGCAGAATACATGGCAGCCACTCATGCAAGCAAGGAAGCAGTTTGGTTGCAGAGATTGTGTTCAAGTATGGGGTTAGTACAGGGAGCTATAAGGATAGACTGTGACAGCGAAAGTGCAATTTTCTTGGCAAAGAACCCTGCTTATCATTCAAAGACAAAGCACATTGATGTTCATTATCACTTTGTGAGGGATATGATAGAAGACAAAAAGATGTTGTTGGTAAAGGTGGACACTTTGAAGAATACTGCAGATGCATTGACAAAATTTGTGAGCTTTGAGAAGTTCTCTTGGTGTAGAGAAACAATGGGCGTTTTAGGGCTGGAAAAATGACTAAGCTCTCTTGTGCCCCCCTGTGGAAAGAAAACAATAAGTGGGAGATTGTTGGGTTGTGTTATATTCTTTCCACATAGTTAACAGGGGGTTTGAGGGGTACTCGTAACCCCACATTATGGGGTGCCCCGAAAATTTTTGGTTTTGGACCCTATGTTAGGTTGGGCGGACCCACCTATGGTTTTATGCTTGATTTTCGCACATGTTTTTTGGACGCGATGGTTTTCGGTCCATGGTATTGGACGCGATGGTTTTCGGTCCATGGTATTTGATGCTTCGGCATGTATAAATATGTATTGTAACATTGAAAGGAAAATAAGGAAAAATCAAGCTGGTAGTCTCAGTTTCGGGATCCAGTGGGAAATCTCTGTGTATATGTGTTTTATGTGTTATGCTCTCGCATTTTTATTTTTCCTGTGATTTAGAATTCGTATGCAAGTAATTTCTGTACAAGGTTAAAAAACCTGCAGGAAATACCTATGGAATAACCCACATTGGATGAAGATCAAATTATTTAGGTGATTGGTTCAACAAGACAAGATTCTAACTTGGGAGAATCTTAGAAAGAGAGGTTTTGCTAGCCCCTCAAGATGTCACCTATGCGGCCAGCAGGAAGAAACCACAAATCATCTTCTCAACCTCTGCTCCTTCACCTCAACCCTATGGAATTGGGTAGCAAATGTCTTCAAGCAGACAGTTAGGAATGAAAATAATACCACTGTTACATTGAAAAATTTGAGAAGATATTTCTCGGACAATGAGACAATAAACACATCCTGGGCTCTAATTCCAAGGTTCTTGATCTGTAATGTATGGAAAGAGCACAACAACATGATATTCAAAGACAATAATGGCCCAGTTAGAAGCATCATAGCGCTAATCCTAAAACATCTCAAGGAGATGGTCAACACCCTTAAGGGATTTTCTACAAAAAGGCACATGGGCCACAGAGAGGCTCACATTTTGGAAAGGTTGGAACTTCAGACACATATCCCTCAGAGTCTAAATCATACCACAAAGCATACTTCAGAGCGAAAGGCTTTTTGGAAACCCCCTCCACAGGGTTTTTTAAAATTCAACATAGATGGAGCCTTAAAAGGTAACCTTGGAGATGCTAGTTATGGAGGAGTCATAAGAGATGAGGAGGGAAACATAAAAGTCATCTTTCACAACCATCTAGGAAATGCCACCAACAATATGGCTAAACTCATGGCTATGGAGCAATGCTTGGAGATTCTAATAGAGCACAATACACATAATGTTATCATTGAGGCTAACTCATAATTAGTCATCAATTCGGTGAAGTGGATAGGCACAGGAACAACACTAGATAAAATCTCAAGCCACTGGAGGCTTCTATAGGTCTATCAAAAAATTCAATCACACCTGAGAATTCTAAGAACTCTCAGTATTGTCCATGTATGCAGGGAAGCCAACAGAGTAGCGGACTGGCTAGCCAATGAAGGGGTAAGATGCACATGAGATAACATGTGCTGCAGGTGGGAGGAGGTACCAGATAGCCAAATGCATGAAAGTTGTTCATCTCAGGCCCTCACAAACATGGAGCAATACCAGAACAGACAGGGCAACTGACAATCACCTTTTATCAATGAAGAATACGAGTATGTTAGGAAGATACATAGAGTTTGGGAACTTGTGGGTCTCGAAGGAGATCACCATAGTTTGCCTTTGCATTAGTGCTATTGGAAGCTTGACTAGAGAATGGGTAACCAAGAACACGGTAACTATCAGTCCCAACAGTTGGCTTAGAAGTATGGAGGGCAGCAGACACAAAGTCTCTGTGGCTTGGTGCCATCGTGGGTCAAAGTGGTTTCCAGGTCCCCTGGCACCCTCAAAACCTGAAATGGTCTTCAAGAAAAGCAAACGATGCCACTCACTGTCCACCACATGGCTTTATGAGGAGAGGGATACTTCTCCCCTCGATACTTGCCTCGCCCGTGGGATCACGGAGCGGCAGATCAAAGGCTACAAGCCAATGAGCAGTTTGGTGGGTCCAGGAGATAGTCAGCGGGAGTCAAAACAGCTTCCGGTATAACACCCTTTTTGGGTGCCCTCAAAACCAAAAGTGGTATCTATGAATTGCATGCGATGCCACTCAATTGTCAACACGTGGCTTGGGGTGGACAGAGAATACTGCCCTCATCAGGCGGGTATTCCTTGAGCTTCTACTCCACCCAATATGGCCATTGGTCGTTTTATCATGAGGAAGCAGATCGATGGCTATAGGCTGTCGAATAGGTTAGTGGGTCCGGGAGAAAGTCAGTGGACCCAAAATCTTTTGGATAATGTATCTATTTCCCTCTTAAGTCCACCTAATGGTTTAGCACCAGAGGAAGTTAAATGACAGATCTATGGTTAAGGTTCAATGAGCATGTCAGTGGGTCCAACCTCAGCGGACCCGAAATCTCTTGGATAGAATCACTATTCCCATCTTTAGGTTCGCCAACTGTTTTGTCGGGGCATCATTTTTTGTACGGGTACTAAGTGCTATTTTAAATCTTCCCTTTGTTGGAGGAATTGCTTCCTCTTTATGCTTGTTGTAACTTATGTAACATATTTTCAGTCACAAGTTAATAGAAGGTCTGACTCTTGCTTTAGCAAAAAAAGGAAAAGGGTTATATGTGATTCCTTTTGTGGCTTTTTTTCCCTAAAATAAAATTCATAATTTCATTGGGTGAAATTACATGCTATAGATATTCCTTTTGTGGCTTAACAATGGATACATACAATATTTTACATTGAAGTTGGTTCTTGTATGTTTGTATTTTATGGAAGTCAGACCAACAGTGAAGAAAAATGTCAAAGAAAACAAACCTTCTACTGATCCATTTAGAGAAGATACCATACCCAGAGACTCCCTTATCTCTTCATTAGTGGAAGGTTAAAAAATTTAAAGATGATGTCAGGATCCAACATCACACTTCCAAAAATTCTCGGAGTTATTATAATCATCTTAATTATGTAAAGGGAGGTAGAGGTTTATTTATGGAAGAAAATAATATATCAGGGCTTCATGTAAACAAGTATTCTTGGAATAAAAATGGTAGAAACACATGTTTCTTATAAAATAACAACAAATTGTTGCCCCCTTACAATCTCTCGAACATAGATCTGAACCGTGCTTTCAATGTTGTCTAGAGTGGAAAAAGAGTGGAGTTTGTGACTACATCTTAACATTTGTGTGTTTGTTCCATGTTGATGGTTTAAAAACACTTGCACCTTGCGAGATGTTAATTATTGTTATGTCAAGATGGTTTCAAGGATTTATCAACCATCATGGTTGAAACATGCATTGGCTATGTTCATATATATAGGTGGATAACCAAATATAATGGTCCCATACTCTAACCCTTGCATGGTAAAATATTACATGAGTATGCACACACTGTGTAAGAAATAAATCACATATGGCTTGCAATGGTTATATATAATTGTTGCCCCCTTACAATCTCTCGAACATAGATCTGAACCGTGCTTTCATTGTTGTCTAGAGTGGAAAAAGAGTGGAGTTTGTGACTACATCTTAATATTTGCATGTTTCTTCCATGTTGATGGTTTAAAAACACTTGCACCTTGCGAGATGTTAATTATTGTTATGTCAAGATGGTTTCAAGGATTTATTGACCATCATGGTTGAACCATGCATTGGGTATATTCATATATATAGGTGGATAACCAAATATAATGGTACCCATACTCTAACCCTTGCATGGTAAAATATTACATGAGTATGCACACACTGTGTAAGGAATAAATCACTTGTGGCTTGCAATGGTTATCTATATATATATATATATAATATATATATATATATATATATATATATATATATATATATTATATATATATATATATTATAGATGGGAATTGCATTAGTCAAAATTATAGTAATTTTATTGACCTGAAAGTGTATTACTAATACATTGTCATAATAAAATATTCACAGCTCTGCAATGTTTAATGCATCTATTTTTTCTTTCATACAAATAATATAAAGATGGTTATAGTAATGAATAGAATTTTCCATTTTTAACCATAAATAACCAAGCTTTTATGACTACAATGCATTTATTTAATACATGTGAAATATGGATGAATAGATATGATTTTACAATATTTATGAAAAGCATGGGAAATGAAGAGCTCTTATAATAATTATGCATTTATTCATGTGAAATGTGGATAAATACACATGGGTTTATAAATGTGTGCTTTTATTTAATGCATTTGAAATATGGGAAAATGGACATATACTTATAACTATGTTCCTTTCTAATATGCTTGGGAAAAAAACAACAAGATTAGTCCTGTATTTTATGGCACTAACCTACATTGTTACATTAGAAAAGACAATAATGATATTGTATTCTAGTGAACAAGTAGATTTTTACCCATGGTTTTGAATGTAAAACAAGTAGATTGTTAGTTGTGGCTTTGCAATAAGAAAAACAATTAGGAAACAATACCATGGTTGTGCAAATTAATTCCCATATTTTTTCATTTGGATTAAGAGCATTGAAAGTGTAGTTTTGCAGATAATAGTTAAGGCATTGCATATTTAGATAGTTATGATTAAGTACTTTTTTTTGTATTTGGATAAGTGCACTAAAAGTGTAGTTTTGCAGATAATGATGAGGGCCTTGCATATTTAGATAGTTATGATTAAGTACTTGATAAGGCATGGAGGATCCAAGTGGCATAATGCATGGAAGATTATTATGATTCTGACATGATAACTTCTAGAGATTGAATATTTGAGATTCTGATTCTCTTACCTTATTTAATTGATGAAAAATAGTAACTTTTGGGTTCTGATAAATTGATATTTCGAATAATCTTGCTGTTAGAGTTTACTGACTATAGTGTTTGCAGGAAAGAATCATGACTTTCACAAAGAATAGAGTGATAGTTTCTTTAGTGATGGATGAACTAAAGTATATCATGACTAACTAACTAACTAACAAAATGTATAAAGCTTTTCCCTTCTAGTTTCTCGCGTATATCAGTGTCCATTCATGTGTTTTCTTATTACATTATCACGATGATATTACTACCTTGCAAGGCCAATCAAAGTATTATTAACAAGCATATCAAAGTATTATTAACAATCATGGTTAAATAAACAATGTTAATGATACAAGGTTACAGCAAAAAGCATTTTATTAACAAATTGCATTAATGCATTTCATTTGATTATTGGTTAAGAGTATGGGATAAGTAATTTGGGAATATTACGGGTAAAAGTTTCCAATCATATATATTTTGTATGTACAAGTCTTTTACTATCAGTGTCCATTCATGTGTTTTCTTATTATGTTATCTCGATGATATTACTACCTTGCAAGGCCAATCAAAGTATTATTAACAAGCATATCAAAGTATTATTAACAAGCATATCAAAGTAAACAATGTTAATGATACAAGGTTACAACAAAAAGCATTTTATTAACAAATTGCATTAATGCATTTCATTTGATTATTGGTTAAGAGTATGAGATAAGTAATTTGGGAATATTACGAGTAAAAGTTTCCAATCATATATATTTTGTATTTACAAGTCTTTTACTGATTTATTTTTTTAATATAAGAATTATACAATATTAGAATAATTAGAAGAGATTTTCTTTTTAACTTCTTTTCCTGATTTATTTTTTTTAATATAAGATTATACAATTTTAGAATAATAGAACAGATTTTCTTTTAACTTTATTGTTTTTAGAGTAGATATAAAATTATGTTATTTCATATTGAAAGATAAATATTTTAATTATTTTTACTACATCTTCTTGGTTCTGATGTAGATCAATTAGAACTTCCCAAATATGTATTATTTTTGTTTTTAATTATAGGCTACATTGTTTTATTATTTAGAAAATTTATATTTTTATTTTAAAAGATACATTTGTTAACTCAATATACATCTCCCTAATATTAAGATGAATGTGTTTTTTTAGTTAATTTATATTTTTTTAAATTGAGATAAAATTATGTTATTTGACATGAAATTAAAATATTCTATTATAGTAATAATGAGAGAATATTTTATTATGTATTTTTGTGCAATATAAATGAATAAAATTAAAAGTAATAGTAAATTATTGATATTTATAATACTTTTAATTAAATAACTGGAAATAAATTAATTCATTTTTTTTTTTAATTATCCCCATAGACATTATTCCTTATCGAAAATTTATTCCATAACTTCGCCACCCCTTGGAATAGAGTCGGTGAAGTACATGCGCCAGTTAATGTGAACTCTCTGGTTAAGTCTACCGATAAATTGCGCTGAATGGAGTGATCTGTCACCCGATCCGCTAAAGAGCAACCCGAGCAACCCGTCCTGCGGCACGACGGCAGTATCGATGGCCTCACTGTGAGCTCCGATCGTTAGATTCTCTTGGACTCCACCACCTCCCATACTTTCCACGGCGCGATCGTGCGATAAAAGCGCGAAGGTGTGGGAACTGCGGGAGTCCAAGCGCATCGAGACCATCGAAGCTCACGGTAGACGGACTGCTCTTCCCCAGATCCGATGATTGCAAGATGAAAGTATCGAATCAAATAGAGTATGGCTTTCTTCTGCAACGATCTTCTCTATATATTGACGGCCATGCCGTCCACAACTCTGAAATCTACAGGTCTTTCTCACCAAATGTATCTGTGACCACTATTTATCGACTACCATAAGGATTTGAAAAAGATAGGAAGGGTAAAATCTCAAAACAACTACCTAATGCCAGCCTGTGTTTATGCCAGCAGAATTTAACCTTACCAACTACCTAGACTTGAATGGTATTCATTTTGTTTTCTGAAAGTCTTTCTTCACAGGCAATTTGCGTCGATACGCAGTTCCCATTTGTAAATGCATTCTGTAAGGTATTTTCATTCTGTAAGGTATTTTCATTCTGAAATAAAATGAGTATTCCATTTTCATCTCTGAGTACCTCTGTGCATCTATAAAAAGTCCGCTGTGATAGTAGTTCTCTCTGAGCTTTCGTCCGAAGTTCGCAGGAAGTTCGCCAAAGGATCGAAGGGACGCCAAGACCGTGTAAGGCGAAGAAGCCGTTGAAAAGGTCGCTAGTGTGAGAAAGATCTGAGTAGGTTCACCACTGGCTCACCAGGAGTTGGCTATCAGAAAGAAATTACAGACACAGAGAAAGAGCAAGCTTGTGACAGAAGCCCCTGCTAGAAATTGGTATCAGAGCCAGTAACGTCTAGTTCAAAGGTTGGTACTTCGAAAATCACTCTTTATTTCAAAGAATGGATTCATTCAGAAAGTCTGTCTCATTCCGAGAGCTTGAAGAAGATTCTCTTCCAGAAAACAATATGCTTAAAGAAATGTTTGAAAGTAGTTCAAACAGAACTTTAAATTCTGTAGAAAAGACTTATGAAGAAAGTCAGCCTTCGGCTAGATGGGCTCTCCCAGATATTACACCCTCAGAAGTCTATAGTGATTTAGCTCCGTTTCATTTAATTGCTGCCTCTAGAATCAGTATTAAAGAGACAGTTAGTCAAGTAGAAGAAAATTCAGATAGTATACAGACTATCCCACTACTCGATCCTAAATCTCTACAAGCAGAAGCAAGAAGACTAAAGACAAATTATGTACATCTTGGATGTATTAGAGTAGGGATTAATCCTCTAGTCCATAAAGGATTGAATACTTTTGTGCTTGCAACTGTCAGAGATCTGACACATAATAAATATACCGACTCTATTATTGGTGGAATTGTTGCTCCCCTGTCTGATGGCCCAGTCTACTTCGACTGTTTTCCTAACTTCTCTGTATATACTTTTGATGAAACTATCCAGGATATTCTACAATTGCAAATCCAGACCACTGGATTTAACATGAAGAAAAGGAGAAATAATGTAGCCATCCAGACAAAAGCCTGTCTAAGACATACCAACACTCTGTGGCCAGCTATACGGCACACCCCAAGCCGAGATTCTAAGTCAAGTGTTGTTGTGAAAACAGATCCAAAAAATCAAAAAGTTGAACATCATTTGATAAAATGGGAAACCTTAGAATTTCCAGAACATTGGATTGTTAATCATTACAGGCCTCAGCTTCCAAAGAATATTACTTCTGCCAATATCACAGAAAATGCTTCTTGCGCAGTCATATCTTTTCCGCGAAGATCAACCATTGATCGTCAAGGGATAGAAACTGCCTGCAAAATGTCTAAATATTACAGAGATCCCTCTACTGTAGACACTTCTTGTTCGTCATCCTCTTCTTGTCGTCACTCACAGCTTTTTGAACTCGCCCAACTTGTAAATTTTTCATCCTTAGAAGTAAAATGCCCAGAATGTACAAATATCATCAATCTTTTGAGTCTAGCAGAACAGAACATCCATCTGCATCATAATCCCAGAACTGGCACTGCTCCCCCCTCCACTTCTATCAGTTCATGTCCAAATCCTAAATGTTCAGACATACCTTTTCCCCATGAATCTGAGCCAGATACTGATCATGTCCTCATGATGCATTCAATAGAGGAGGAAGATCCTAGGCTTACACAAATGATTTGTTTTATGAGACCAGCAAAGCCTAGATATGGATTGGGAAAATTAGAAATGTCAGAACTGATTCCTGAGTGTAGATTCAAACAGATCCCCTCTGACTACAAGAAACCTGCAGTCATGGAGATGCATAAATTCTTTGCACTCATGGATGGATGTCCAAAATCGCAAATCAGTGCACAGTGGATGAAAGAAATGCTAAATTGGGATTTACTTACAAATCCCCAGGCAGATGAATTTGACAAAGGATACACCCCAGACCAAAAGAGAAAAATGGCTATAGATTGGAAAAGATATATGGAAAATAATAATGAATGGATATCTTTTTATTCCTGGAAAGATAGGATAGCTCCTATAAATGTTCTGACTGGTAGCTCTTCCAGCAATATTCCTGATAAGCATGGGTGGACTGCACTTGATGGGTCTACAGTAGAAACCTCCACTACTTTTCCACCATATAAAGGAATAATTCTAGGAGAAAAATCCAATGCAGCCAAAGCCATTCCTCTTGTCCAAAAAGATGACAATGCCTTAGGAATCGATGGAAGGATTCAAAAGGCCAGTGAACAGATAAACTGGACAAACACTGCTTTAAAAGGTCTGGAAATGAATATTGCAAAGTCAGATGAAGTAAAGAAACAGATTGATATTGTACAGTCTTCTTTTAATAGTGTAAATTCTTGTTTAAATAGCATTCAGTTTGATTCCAGCATGACTCGGTCATACACAAAAGAGTCATTAGCAAAGATCGAAGAATTGGGAGAAAATCTAGTTGGTCACATTGGCATAACTAAGACAATCCTCACTGGCTTAAATGAAAAATTTGATAAGATGCAGCTTACAAAAGTAGAAAAGCCAGTCCCAAGTTCATTTTTGGTCAAGAGAAATATCCAGATTGAACATTCAATAAAAAATGTGGAAAAATTCCCTTTGCTGTTTCCAAAGGAAACTAAGGAAGAAGGATCTGAAAAGATCACCATAGCCTCCTTGTTTGAAGAACCAGAAGCTCAAATCCTCCCGATTTATGAGCCTCTTGAGCATAGACAGCCCCTTGAGCATAGATATAACAGATACTCTGCACCTGATATAGAAGGAAAAGGGAAAATGCCGGAAGCACACACTTTCTTCCCTGATTCCCATAGAGAATGGAATATAGACAACATGAGTGTAGGCCAAATTCGTCAAATGATTGACATCATGTATACAGAATACAAACTCATGTGTTTGAGAGGAAAATCAGAGGTAGATTCTTGTAAAACTATCATTCAGTGTTTTACAGGTACCCTTCTCAGATGGTGGGAAGCAGAGTCATCTCCCAAGTTGATTGAAACTATGGAGGCTGAAGTCTTAAAAGATGAAAAAGGAGATGTAATTCACAACCAAGATGGCACTATGACAAATAACATGATTGGTGCCTTGACATCAATGATTCTGGAGCATTGGTGTGGCTGTGAAGTTGAAATAGCAGACAAACATGAGGTTATCTGATGAACCTCAAATGCCATAAAATGTCTCAATATGATGATTTTCATAGAGACTGGATGCAGCGGATCTATGAAGTAAAGGACTCCAAAAATCTTCTTTGGAAACAAGTATATCTTGCTGCACTACCTTCCAGATTTGTTGACTATCTCAAAATGCAGGACATTTTCCAATTGCCTTATGAATCACATACATGGGGAGAAATTTATTCCCTCATTACAAAGACTCTAGTTAGCCTTTGTACCAGTTCAAGAGTCAACAAATCCTTAGAGAAATTGTCTAAGTTGCCAGACAGAAAATCTATCTGCAGTAAATATGGATTAACAGTTGATGATCCATTAGTTAAAAGAAGAAAGTCTAAGAAAAAGGCCAAAAGAGAATTTAAGGAGACTTTTTATAAGAATAAAAGGAATTACCCAAAAAGCAAAAAGAAATATCCTATCAGGGATAAAGCCCCAAAAAGGAAAGGATATTATCGGTATATTCCAAAAACTCACTATTATAATCCCTCTGATATTCATTTACACTCATCCAAACAAGAAAAATGGAACAAGATAACATGTTGGGTTTGTGGGCAGACAGGACATACTGCTTCAAGGTGTCCTCAGGGTGAAGAATCTAAATTAGAAAGAGGGAAAAAGACAGCTGAATATGCCAAGAAAGCTAAGAAAGTCAAAGAGGAACATGCTAGTTCATTTTCCTGTCTCAGATGTAAGTCAAAACTACATCCCATAGAACACTATCCGAATTTTCATATTGCAGCCCAACACCAAGTGGATGATTCATCACTAGACTCTTTTAGTAGTACAGATGAGGAATTACATGTAAATGTGGGCCAGTTTAGTGATTCAGATACGTCAGAGTGTTCTTGTTCAGATTCTGATGAATGTGCATGCCATATTTTTTATAATGATTCTGAAGTGTCTGATAGCTCCAGCGAAGATGAACACAGGACAAAGCCTGTCAAAGAAAAAATCCTTATGGCATCCACTGAAGAAGAAGCTGAGATGAAAATCTTAGCCCAGATCAGGAATATGGAAGAAGGGCCAATGAAAGATCGCCTGATCGAAGCTTTTACAGATCAGCTCAAATCCAAGGCTTCACGCGATACAGGTAAGAAGCCAATATTTGTTGATGCTTCATATGAAAGAAATACTAAATCTTTTCAAAGGCATCATCAAAAGCCAGGGAAGATAAGATCCCTGACATTGGGTGAAGTGAGTGGAGAAATCCACCAGATCAAATCAGAGATCTCTGCTATTAAAGCACAGATATCAGAATTACAGAAAGGAAAAAGGATCAAAACAGAAAAAAAAGAAGAAGAGTGGGATTCAAAGCACAAAGAGATTGAAATTGCAGAAGGGAGACCAGACCCACATTTTGGTTTTCAGGATATGCGATTATTTACCATTACATATCAACAACATCATGTAAAGGTAAAAATCTGTATCCAAGATCAGGTATATTTTATGACTGCATTGCTGGATTCTGGTGCTGATATTAACATTCTGAATATTAAGAACATCCCAGCAAAATTTTGGTTTTCTGCAGAAAGGGAAGTGGTTGGATTAGGGAACAAAAAGCTCAAATATGAAATCCCTAGAGCTTCCTTATGCTTTGACACCCATTGTGTGTACATGAAATTTGCTATTGCAGACATACCTGTTGATTGCATATTAGGTAATGTCTTTTTAGCTGCAGTGGAACCACATGGTTCTACAAGAGTAAAGGGAAATAAATCCGGTTATTTTATCTCTGTACCTACATCCAGGAGTACAAGAAAAAGAATTAAGCTCCCATATGTTTCTACTCCCCGAGTCTCCACCATGGTCCAAGCCATGCAAAAATTGGACAAAGCAGAGTCCTTGTTAACTGATCTCAAAGATCTGAAGAGTCAGCTGAGAATTGAAGATCAGCTGAAACAGCCACAAGTAAAGAATAGGATTCTAGAACTTAAAGAAAAACTGGCAAAGACGTGTTGCTCAGAAGAGCCAAATGCTTTCTGGCATAGGAAGCAACATACAATCAGATTGCCATACAAAGAAGGATACAAAGGTAAGCCCTGCAAAAGTAGAGCAATACCTATGAGCAAAGAATATAGAACATTGTGTCAACAGGAGATTCAACAACTCCTTAATAAAGGCCTGATCAGAGAATCCAATAGTCCTTGGAATTGCTATGGGTTCTATGTGAATAAAAGAGCAGAACAGATTAGAGGTATTCCCAAACTTGTCATAAACTACAAGCCTCTAAATTCAGTTTTAGCAGATGACACATACCCAATTCCACATAAAGGAGACTTAATCAGAAGAATTGCAGAAGCAAAGATATTTTCCAAGTTTGATTTAAAAGCTGGATTTTGGCAAGTGGCTACTTGTGAGGAAGATAAATTCAAAACTGCTTTCAGTATTCCTACAGGGCATTATGAGTGGAATGTCATGCCCTTCGGACTTAAAAATGCTCCATCCAAATTCCAGAAAGTTATGGATGATATCTTCAAACCATATTTTGATTGGATGCTTGTATATATAGATGATGTTTTAATTTTTTCTAGGAATCTTGATGACCATTTTAGACATGTAAATATTTTTATGAATTTAGCTCGAAGAAATGGTCTTGTACTTAGCAAGAAGAAGATGGAATTGTTTCAGACTTCTGTCAAATTTTTGGGACACCAAATTGCTAAAGGTCAGATATCTCTACAGCAACATGCAATTGAGTTTGCAGACAAATTTCCAGATGTCTTAAAGGATAAGACACAATTGCAGAGGTTCCTTGGATGTTTAAATTATGTAAGCAGTTTCTATCAAGACTGTGCTACTGACAGAAAATTGCTTAATCCAAGAACTGGTAAAAATCCTCCCCCATGGACAGAAAAGCACACCAGAGCAGTGCAGGAAATCAAGGCAAAGGTAAAATCCTTGCCCATTCTATATATTGCAGATGATGAGGCCTTTAAAATTGTAGAATCTGATGCCAGTGATATAGGTTGGGGTGGAATCCTGAAACAAAAAATTGGTGAAGAAGAACAAGTGGTTCAGTTTGCCTCAGGTGTCTGGAACCCAACTGAACAGAAATATTCCGTTATTGAGAGAGAGGTAAAAGCTGCTTGGAATTGTATTAGCAAATTTGCAATTTATCTTATTAACAAATCATTTCTCCTCAGGACAGATGCCTCAGCTTTGAAGAAAGTCTTGTCCAAAGACATCAAGAAACCAGAAGAAGCAAAATTTGCCAGATGGCAAGCATTATTTGCAAATTTTGACTTCTCTGTAGAACACATTAAAGGAGAACAAAATTGCCTCCCTGACTTTCTCAGCAGAGAATATCTAGAAAAAGATATTGCACAAGTCATGATGATCGTCACTGAATGGGATCCAAGTCAGAAATGTGAAGTCCTGCGGACTATCCCAGATAACCAAGACTGGGAAATATACAAAAACAGCTGGAAGCCAACATGGCAACTAAGGAATACAAAAGTCCTTGATGCAGATCTCCAGCCGCATTCAGATCTTCAACATTATGTCCCAGAAAGAAGAATATATCCAAAAGGTAGAAAATGGATCCATGACATGATATATACTAAAGCAAAGGCTGATGCAAGGACAGCAAGAGAGGCATTAGAATCAAATTTTCATGACATTGGACGGATTGGTCACCAAGGCGACAGCAATACCAGAATCTATGGGGCATACTTTTGTATTTATCGTACAAGAGATTTATGGGAAAATCTTTCACACATCCAACAAGGAGCAAGATGGCCAAGAAATGACCCAAAAATAATATTCCCAGATACAGTCTACAATTTCCAGGATTATAAAAAGCTATGGTGGGATTTTATGAATGTAGATGATAAAACAGACACCCACTATACAAAATTAAAATTCAGCACAATGGCAGCCTCACAAAATAATCGGCAATGTGAATGGTTCAGAAATTGGTGGACAGATTACGGCGTCAACAGAACAGCTATGGACCCTGTGTACCATGAAGGATTTCAAAGAAGGCACTGTCAGAAATGCTTTGATTATAATATTGGAGATTGCTATCATTGCATCTACAGCACAGTCAGAGAAATGACAGTCAAAGAATGGGACCCATTCCACATGACTAATTATGCTCTCCATGAATATATGGTAGATCATTTAGAATGGTGCGTGCTAACCAAAGTGCAACATCAGATCATACTGGGAAAGCCAATGATAGTCCGACGAATATATACCAAGGCTTGTGATGACTTGCTTTACAAAAGGGAAAGATTCCCTGATTTTACTTTATTTTGAATAAGTACCAGTCACAAGGGCTTAATTGTGACCAGTGTTCCCGTGGGCTTTACTATTCAAAAGCCTCCACAGTGTCAATATTCTCTCATAGTCTTTTCTCGTGGGCTTTTTGTACAAAAGTATCCACTGTGTAGCCCACTATAGGCCTAGTTTTAGTACAAGAATCTTTTTCTTTCAAAGATTTATCACATGCATTACCCGAAAGCAATAATTCGGCCTGGCCCGAATATTTGTGCGGACGTTGCTTTGATAAAAAGACAGAAAATGAAATGATTCTTGAGGTCCTTTCGGTCTGCATAACAGTAATGTTTGTCCCCCCCTCTATTACTATATAAAGAAGGGTAAGGCTCATTACGAAGGCATCGGGTCTTACAGTTATCGAGTCTGAGTTTTGCATGTGTGTTTGAGTCGAGTGTTCTCCTGCTCTGCATCTGCGGATATTCAATCCGATCTGCTTGCATCACGAGTAATTACTCAAAGTCCTTAGTTGATTCGAGAAGCCTGCGTATCAGTGTGCTCGGCACTGGTAAGAACCTAAAGTGGCCGGATCATTAGAAGAGTCAAGTCTGGTGTGTGAAATCTGATTCGGAGATAGAGCCTAGATCTTGCCAGAAGCCTCTGGTAGTAACTTGCGCACTGGTAAGAACCTAAAGTGGCCGGATCATTAGAAGAGTCAAGTCTGGTGTGTGAAATCTGATTCGGAGATAGAGCCTAGATCTTGCCAGAAGCCTCTGGTAGTAACTTGCTTATGATTAAGCTGTGAAAAGTCCAGAAAAAGCAAGACTAGTCTGTTTCTAGAAAGAATCAATCTCTGTAAAAGCTCTGTGAGCATTCTGTAACAAATTTCCATTCTGAAATAAAATGAGTATTCCATTTTCATCTCTGAGTACCTCTGTGCATCTATAAGAAGCCCCGTTGTGATAGTAGTTCTCTCTGAGCTTTCGTCCGAAGTTCGCAGGAAGTTCGCCAAAGGATCGAAGGGACGCCAAGACCGTGTAAGGCAAGGAAGCCGTTGGAAAGGTCGCTAGTGTGAGAAAGGTCTGAGTAGGTTCACCACTGGTTCACCAGGAGTTGGCTATCAGAAAGAAAATACAGACACAGAGAAAGAGCAAGCTTGTGATAGAAGCCCCTGCTAGAAATTGGTATCAGAGCCAGTAACGTCTGGTTCGAGAGGTTGGTACTCAAAAATCACTCTTTATTTTAAAGTATGGATTCATTCAGAAAGTCCGTTTCATTCAGAGAGCTTGAAGAAGAGTCTCTTTTAGAAAACAATATGCTTAAAGAAATGTTTGAGAGCAGCTCAAACAGAACTTTAAATTCTGTAGAAAAGATTTATGAAGAAAGTCAGCCTTCGGCTAGATGGGCTCTCCCAGATATTACACCCTCAGAAGTCTATAGTGACTTATCTCCGTTTCATTTAATTGCTGCCTCTAGAATTAGTATTAAAGAGTCAGTTAGTCAAGTAGAAGAAAATTCAGATAGTATACAGACTATCCAATTACTTGATCCAAGATCTCTACAAGCAGAAGCAAAAAGACTAAAAACAAATTATGTTCATCTTGGTTGTATTAGAGTCGGTATTAATCCTCTAGTCCACAAAGGATTGAATACCTTTGTGCTTGCAACAGTCAGAGACCTGACACATAACAAATATACAGACTCTATCATTGGTGGAATTGTTGCTCCCCTGTCTGATGGCCCAGTCTACTTCGACTGTTATCCTAATTTCTCTGTCTATACTTTTGATGAAACTATCCAGGATATTTTACAATTGCAAATCCATACTACTGGATTTGATATGAAGAAGAAGAGAAATAACATAGCCATCCAGACAAAAGCCTGTCTTAGACACACCAACACTTTATGGCCAGCCATTCGGCACACCCCAAGCCGAAATTCTCAGTCAAGTGTTGTTGTGAAAACAGATCCAAAGAATCAAAAAGTTGAACATCATTTGATAAAATGGGAAACTCTAGAATTCCCAAAACATTGGACTGTTAATCATTCCAGGCCCCAAATTCCAATGAATATTACTTCCGCCAATATCACAGAAAATGCTTCTTGTGCAGTCATATCTTTTCCACGAAGATCGACCATTGATCGTCAAGGAATAGAAGCTGCCTGCAAAATGTCAAAATATTACAGAGATCCCTCTACTGTAGATACTGCTTGTTCATCATCCTCTTCTTGTCGTCACTCACAGCTTTTTGAACTCGCCCAACTTGTAAATTTTTCATCCTTAGAAGTAAAATGTCCAGAATGTACAAACATCATCAATCTTTTGAGTCTGGCAGAACAAAATATCCATCTGCATCATAATCCCAGAACTGGCACTGCTCCTCCCTCCACTTCTATCAGTTCATGTCCAAATCCTAAATGTTCAGACATACCTTTTCCACATGAGTCTGAACCAAATACTGATCATGTCCTCATTACTAATCATGTCCTCATGATGCATTCAATAGAAGAAGAAGATCCTAGGCTTACACAAATGATTTGTCTGATGAGACCTGCAAAGCCTAGATATGGACTGGGAAAATTAGAAATGTCAGAACTGATTCCTGAGTGTAGATTCAAACAGATCCCCTCTGACTACAAGAAACCTGGACAAAGCAGAGTCCTTGTTAACTGATCTCAAAGATCTGAAGAGTCAGCTGAGAATTGAAGATCAGCTGAAACAGCCACAAGTAAAGAATAGGATTCTAGAACTTAAAGAAAAACTGGCAAAGACGTGTTGCTCAGAAGAGCCAAATGCTTTCTGGCATAGGAAGCAACATACAATCAGATTGCCATACAAAGAAGGATACAAAGGTAAGCCCTGCAAAAGTAGAGCAATACCTATGAGCAAAGAATATAGAACATTGTGTCAACAGGAGATTCAGCAACTCCTTAATAAAGGCCTGATCATAGAATCCAATAGTCCTTGGAAGTGTATCAAAGGATTGAATACCTTTGTGCTTGCAACAGTCAGAGACCTGACACATAACAAATATACAGACTCTATCATTGGTGGAATTGTTGCTCCCCTGTCCGATGGCCCAGTCTACTTCGACTGTTATCCTAATTTCTTTGTCTATACTTTTGATGAAACTATCCAGGATATTTTACAATTGCAAATCCATACTACTGGATTTGATATGAAGAAGAAGAGAAATAACATAGCCATCCAGACAAAAGCCTGTCTTAGACACACCAACACTTTATGGCCAGCCATTCGGCACACCCCAAGCCGAAATTCTCAGTCAAGTGTTGTTGTGAAAACAGATCCAAAGAATCAAAAAGTTGAACATCATTTGATAAAATGGGAAACTCTAGAATTCCCAAAACATTGGACTGTTAATCATTCCAGGCCCCAAATTCCAATGAATATTACTTCCGCCAATATCACAGAAAATGCTTCTTGTGCAGTCATATCTTTTCCAAGAAGATCGACCATTGATCGTCAAGGAATAGAAGCTGCCTGCAAAATGTCAAAATATTACAG
>APFE030321747.1:40596-79181 GCA_000404065.3 Pinus taeda
ATATACCAAATTGAAAAATACAATTTATTTACATATAGAAGAATATAAATTCTTCTAAAAAGTCAAGACCCCAATTTTGAGCTTTTTCACATCGAATATTTAATGGCTTGGAAGCTCTATTTCTCATGCATTAGACTCCCTAGACAGAAAGAATTCATGAGCTCCTAGTGATGTGTAGCTGGCCAGCCATCTCATCATGTTGTTTTTCAATTGCTTCATCTTTTGTCATCCTTCTTTCTCCTAGAATCCAAATATTATATTGTAATCTTCCATTTACCTTGTTGATGATTTCTTGTACAATGAATTTTCGTCTAATATTGACTACCTCCTTCACATTAGTTTACCTTTTCCTAGGTAATGATTGTGCCCCTTCATTGTTTGTGTAACCTACAAAGACACTCAAATTATTATTTTCAAAATCATTAGGCCTTCTGGCATCATTCCTCCATCATCATCCGAACCATCCCCATTAAGTATTTCTCCATGCTCAGGTTCACATATGTTAATTGTTTCCTCATACTCAGCTACCCTGAGTTCTTCCTTCAACCTATCAAAACTTGTCATGGTTTCATTTTCTTCATTATATGTCTTTGGGTCATTCAACCTAAAAAGTCCAATTCTGATGCAACATTTCCCATGTTTACTTTTTTTTAGTCCTACATAGTCTCTTTCACAATTCCTTGTACTTTATTAGTTGAAATGTTTCCAAGCCAAATCTCTATCCTCTGGACATTCTCATACTTTTCTTCACCAAGGAATGGTCCTTATTTTGGTTCACAAATGAAAACCTCCATCTCCTCCACCTTGAGTTCTCTTTTCCTTTGCTGAATACTTAACTTGTGTTTAAGCTTCACCTACAACCTATGCCACTTCACCTTTTTCGGTAGCACCCATCGACACCTTTGGTATTTAACATCTTTTTTGTAGTAAATCCATAAGTACATTTAATCGTACCTTCACCTCAGCCATCTATTTCTCAAATTCTCCATTATTCATCTTCTTCATGGAAACTAATTTGGAATTTTATTTAAACTGATCATGACTTCTCATTGAACCCTTGACATGATTGTCAATAAACATTTTCACTTCCTTATTTCGTGAACTCTCATTTTTCACTTGTGAGCTGCAATCTAGCCAACACCTCACCAAGCTATCTCCTCTAAACTTGGCCAATGGTTCATTTCACTTGAACCTTCTTTCTGAGCACTCCTTGCTCTCTTGCTTATTCCATAAACCTTACTCAGTTACTGAGAACTTTCATTTTTCCTCTTCCTCTTCAACAATTCATCTTGCTGCTAGGTTATGTCAAAATTTGTTCTCTTGAGGACTCTGCATGCTCCCTCTTACTCTGTCACAACTACACTTGCTATAATGGTTACTATCTATAAGTTTCCTTCTCCACTACCTATGAAAACAAATTCTTTACGACAAAAATTAATATAAAACATGATGATATCCATCTTTGACTCTCTTCTCTAAAGAGCTAACCATCTTTGATATCACTTGATGCAGGAAAATTCACCTCTTCCCTCAATGCCTACTTCTACGCACTTGCAACCTTATTTTAATATATGACCAAGCTAAGCATGAAATATTACCCATATTTAAAACATTCCCATAACAAAAGTTTTATTCCTAATAGCCAACTCTCATTTAATGACACCCCCAATTACTTTTAAATAAGATAATATAACTCTCACCTCTCCAACAATTCACACAAATTGCCCCATTTCAAGGATTTAATGCAAACTCAAATTAACGCTTTCATGCAAACTCAAAGAATTTAGCATAACACAATATAATACGAGGATTCATACACAAAACCTTTGGCAAATATTCATTTCCATTAACAAAGAAAAGTTGTACATGCATAACTTCACAATCATAAATTTCTCTCTTGGCCTTATTCCACATTCATTTGGCCATTAGTTCTCATTTCCCATTGGTTTATAATAAGTATAATTAATAAACACAATAGCTTTTATAAATCTTAAAAGTAATCCATAAGTCACTCCATAACTTAGATTTTCCTAAATCATAAAATTACTCCATAAATCATCAATAAATGGCTTCATAAATCATATTTTTCTAAATTCTAAAATCATTCAATCTATCCCTAGAATCTCTCATGCTTTTCAAGGTATATTGGTTTTTTCCTTATGGAAAAAATCTCACCTATCCATAGATTTTCTAAAACTATGACACATTAGTTATAAAACTCATAAAATATACCAAATTGGAAAATACAATTTATTTACATATAGAAGAATATAAATAGAGATACAAGTACTAAACCAACGACAATGTGAGATAAAGACTGGGGGAAGTTGGACTGGAAAGAAAAGTGCACAATATGATTTTGTATCTTAGAGTTAGTATTGTTGAATGTATCAGGGGAAGCTACGGAAAAGGCTTTGTGGGACAAGTTAGGGACTTTGTACAATTCTAAGTCTCTGGTGAACAAATTGTTCCTATGGAAAACGTTGTATAACCTGAGGATGAAGGATGGAGACTCAATGATAGAGCATCTAAATTCCTTTAATACTGTGGTAAGGCAGTTGTTATCTATTGATATTAAATTTCAGATGAAGATAAGTGCATCAGTTTGTTGTGTTCTCTACTAGAGTCGTGGGATAGTCTGGTTGTTACAATAGGTAGCAATACAACTACCTTGAACTTTGATGAAATAGTCTCATCCTTGTTTTCAGAGGAGATGGGATGGAAAATATGGAGGGTCAGAATGGAGATGCATCGTTTGTACGAGGACGGTCCCAAAATATAAACAAAAATAATTCTTCAAGTGGGAGATCTAAATCTAGAAGGAGATCTAAATATCCAAGAAAGCCTGTAAAGGTGTGCTGGAAATGTGGAAATGAAGGACACTTTCAAAAGTACTATGGATCTAAAACTCTTTTGAAAGGAAAGGGATCTAATGATTCTCCTTTTGTAGAGGTGAAAACCACTTCAGATGAAGGTGGGGATGTGTACTTGGATTCTTCTTCAAGTACACATGTAGATCATGAGGCATGATTGATTGACTCAGGTGCATCCTTTCACTTCATTCCCCATAGGGAGTGGTTATATGAATATGAGAATTACTATGTTGGTGATGTCTTCTTAGGGGATGACAGGAAGGCTAGAATCACCGGACATGGAGAAGTCAAGTTCAAGTTGCAAGGTGGAAGGATTAGAACACTTTTGGGTGTTTTGCATATTCCTACATTGGTGAGAAATATGATTTTTGTAAGAAATTTGGATGATGCAGGTGCAAAAATAACCTTTGAGAAAGATACCTGCAAGATGTTTTGAGGAGCACTCATATTAATGTGGGGAGTTTGAATTGGAACTATGTACAAGCTTTTGGGGAGCATTGTTATTGATCAGTGCAATAGTTTTGTGGTTCCTGAAAGTGGAGTAGAAAACCTTGTGTTCTTCGGAGAAAAGACCATGCTATGGCATCAAAGGCTTGGAAATGTTGGAGAGTAGGGCCTTCGAATACTTCATGGTAATGGTATGGTAGAAGGTATGTCATAATTTCTCAGTGGATTTCAATTTTTGTGAACATTGTTTATATGGGAAGTAGAATCGAGTGAATTTCCTCTCTCGTGCTAAAAGGGAAAAGATGATATTAGAGCTTGTGCACAATGATGTGTCTAGACTCCTGTCAGCTCCATCATTGGGTAAGTCTGTGTACTATGTACCATTAATTGATGAATTCTCAAGGAATACATGGATATATTTACTCAAGAAGAAGTCTGAAGTCTTTGACATGTTGGAAGGAATTTAAGGCTCTCGTGGAAAACCAAATAGAGAAGAAGATAAAGGTGTTAAGGATAAAAAACAGTGGAGAGCTCTATAAGAAAGAATTTGAAGAGTTATGTAAGAAGTGTGGTATAGCATGACATAAGACTACTCCATACACACCCCATCAAAATGGAGTTGCAGAAAGAATGAAGAGGACATTGATGGAAAATGCAAGAAACATGCTTAGTGGTGCTGGGTTAGGAAAGAAATTATGGGCAGAGGTGGTCGAGATTGCATGTTACCTGGTTAATCGATCACCTTCATCAGCGTTGGAGGATAAGTCTCCACATGAAGTATGGACTTGTAAGAAACCATCTCTTTCACATCTAAGGGAGTTTGTTTTTGATGCATATGTACACGTTCCAAAGGAGAAAAGAACCAAGTTGGATAGTAAATATGAAAGGTGCATCTTTATTGGGTATAATGATGGTTTAATTATAAGCTTTGAAACCCAGAAACAAGTAAGGTTGTGTACAACCGAGATGTGGTGTTTAGAGAGCTGAAAGATGTTGTTAAACATGAAATCCTACCAAAGGAACCTGAGAAGATAGAGTTTGAGCTAAAGGAGGAAGAATCAAACTCTACAATAGAAGAGGAATCAGAAGATGAAGAGCCACAAATTCTAGCTGTGAGAAGGTCAGTTCAAGAAAGAAGGAATCCAGAAAGGTATGGTCCATCTGTTTTCTGTTAAAAATTTTCTTTATCTATTACTAAAGATGGTTTAAGAACTGTTAGGGAGGCAGTAGATTCAAAGGATGGTAAACTTTAGAAAGAGGTCGTGGTTGATGAAATGGTATATTTGGACAAAATTCAGGTTTGGGATCTGGTGGAGTTGTTGGCTGGAAGGAAACCCATTTGGAGAAAATGGGTGTTTATGAAGAAGAAGAATGTGAAAGGTAAGGTGGAGAAATACAAAGCTTGATTGGTAGCAAAAGGTTATTCCCAGGCTTTGGGAATTGATTTTGGTGATATTTTTTCTCTTTTTGCTAAGGTAGTTTCTATTAGATTACTGTTATGTATTTTGCTTCCTTTTAATTTTGAGGTAGAACATATGGATGTGAATATAACATTTCTTCACAGGGATCTGGAAGAAGAGATCTACATGAAGCAACCTAAAGACTTTGTGGTGAAGGGTAAGAAAGAACTGGTATGCATGTTAAAAAAGTCTCTGTATTGGTTAAAATAGTCATCAAGGATGTAGTATCAAAAATTTGATACATATATACGAGGACTTGGCTTTACTAGAAGAAAAATTGATCACTGTGTGTATTTTAAATTAATTGGTGACCATGTCATTTATTTGGTCTTGTTTGTGGATGATATCTTGCTAATTAAAAATAACAAATAAATTATTCAGGAATTGAAGATCCAATTGTCTTCTAAATTCTACATGAAATACCTTGGTGTTGCAAACTATATTTTGGGCATAGAAATTAAACAAGATCAGGAAAAGAGGAAGCTCTGGATAAACCATAGGAAGTATGTCGAGAATATACTATAGAGGTTTAATATGCAGGATAGTAAACCGATGAAGGTTCCTAGTCCTGTAGGTGTAAAGTTATCTGTTGAATAGTGTCCCAAGACACAAGAAGAGGAAAAGGACATATCTCATGTTCCATATGCAAGTGCAGTCAGTAGCTTGATGTATGCACTGGGACTATTGAGTAGGGAAGGAGCATTGGATAGCAATGAAGCGGGTTTTCAGGTATTTGAGTGGCACTAGTGATTATGGTCTATGCTTACCAAGGAAGACCAGGATTGGATAGAGTTTTGGACATTCATGGATTTTTTGATGCAAGATGGGATGAAGATCGGAATAAGAGAAGATCTACAAGTGGGTATGTGTTTAACCTATTTGTAAGTGCAATTAGTTGGAGGAGTAAGAGACATTCTGTAGTGGCACTTTCAACTATAGAGGCAGAATATATGGCATCCACTCATGAAAGCAAGGAAGTGATTTGATTGCAGAGATTGTGTTCAAGTATGGGGTTAGTACAGGGAGCTATAAGGATAGACTATGAAATCGAGAGTGAAATTTTCTTGGCAAAAAAATCTGCTTATCATTCAAATACAAAGCACATTGATGTTCAATATCACTTTGTGAGGGATATGGTTGAGGACAAAAAGGTGGTGTTGGTAAAGGTGGACACTTTAAAGAATAATTCATATGTATTGACAAAGTTTGTGAGCATTGATAAGTTTTATTGGTGTAGAGAAAAAATGGGCATTGTAAGGCTAGACCAATGACTAAGATATCTTGTGACCCCCTATGTGGAAAGAAAACAACAAGTGGGAGAATGTTGGGTGTGTGTTATATTCTTTCGATGACTAGCCCCACATGTGAAGCTAGGGGGTTAGAGGGGGGTGGGTGACACCCCTTTGTTGTGTCGGCGGGTTTGAGGGGGGCAATAGCCCCCCTCTATGGGGTCTGGGATAGTGTCTCGGGAGAAAAAAAACCCTATATTAGGTGGGTGAACCTACCCATGGTTTTGTGCATGGGTTTAGCACATGGTTTTGGGCATGATGGTTTTATGCCCATGGTATATTGTAGATCCAATCAAGGGAACTATGCTTATGTTCTAATCTAGATTTAATGGATTGGGGTTTATGGAGGCTTCGACATGTATATATATGTATTATAACATTGAAAGGAATATAATGAAAAATCAATATAGTAGTCTTGGTTTTGAGATCCAGTGGAAGAATGTCTGTGTATATTTGTTTTATCTTTTATGCTCTCACCATTGTTTATTTTCTGTTTTTTTAGAATTTGTAGGCAAGTAATTTATGTAAAAGGTTAAAACCTACAACGTGGTCAGTGCATTTCAAAAAAGTTAAATTCAAAATTTAAAGTTTCGCGCTGATATTCCATTTACTAGCAAATAGTCGATAATGTTGGCATTCACATTGTCAGTAAAATATAGATCATATGACTAAGTTATGACCTCGGGAAGTTGGTTTCCCAACTAGCCCCAACAAGACCCACAAACTCTTGGTGTTTCATATCCTGGGGTTAGGGTTTTGGTTGTTTATGGTTTTCCTTTGTTGTTGAATATTAAAAATGCCCTTGAGCTTCATTGCAACACAGTTTAGAGGCATGTAGCTGCCACATCTCTTCTTAGAGATAAGCTGTCATTGTGTGAGCTAGTTTATTTCTATTCTGTATGTAAGCATATTTCAGTTCTTTGATATTAATGAAATGAAGTTGTATTTTTGCTTCATCTCTATGTTTATGTGTATATCTATATTTTTTTGTGTTCCTACATAGGCCTAGATAAAAAATATCACATGAATTTGAAAATTTCAACCTCATATGCCATTAGATAGAGGATTCCTTCATGAATCCAATATCATCAACTTTGCCACCTAACGACAAATTTAACCCTAAGTCCGCTAGGGTACAAAATGTTGTTGTAGGAAATTTTTCATAAAGTGTGCTAAAATTATGGATTCTAGGACTTAAGAGGCTCGATCGAGCACTTAAAACATTCAATCGAGTGCTTGATTTCAAAATTCAAATACCTTGATCGAGGATTTGAAAAATCATCGATCAAGTCCTTACCATGGTGAAATAAAGGCTTGATCTAGATTTAAAGCTCAATATAGCCTATAGCTTATTCTAGCTTTAAGGTCAGATCTAGCTTTAAGGCTAGATCTAGCCTATAACTAGATCTTGCTTTAAGGCTAGAACTAGCTTTAAGCACTGGTCGAGCCCGTAGCTCCATCAAGCCTTAAGCCCTAATCAAGCCACTTCTTTTAATTCCATGCCTAGGTTGTATTGGTGGGAAATTTCAAAAATATGACTCGATGAAGCTCCTAGCTATCCTCGGGTTACATTGTTTAAGACCTCAACCAACTCAATTAAGCGCTTGATCGACCCATCATTTATTCCACTCAAATGCACCCTCTCTCACCAAAAAGCGTAACCAAGCTCCATGCTTTCACTCTTAATGCATCTAATTTTTCATTCTTAGAAATAATATAAAAATGGTTATACTAATGTATAGGATTTTTCATTTTGAACCATAAATAATCAAGCTTTCATAACTACAATGGATTTATTTAATACATGTGAAATATGGATGAGTATATATGATTTTACAATGTTTATGCAATGCATGTGAAATGAGGATAAATAGGCATGACCTTATAATCGTTATGCATTTGTGCATGTTAAGAGTGGATAAATAGACACAGATTTATAAATGTGTGCTTTTATTTAATGCATTTGAAATATGGGAAAATAGGCATGCACTTATAAGTAGGTGCCTTTTTATTATGTTTTGGGAAAAAAAAACAATATTAGTTATATTTTATAGCACTAACCTACATTTCTACATTAGAAAAGACAAGAATGATTTTGTATTAAAGGGAACTAGTAGATTCTTACCCATGGTTGTAAATGCAAAAGAAGTAGATTGTTAGTTGTGGTTTTGCGACAAAAAAAAAACCAGGAAACAATACCATGGTTGTGCAAATTAATTCCCATATTTTTGCATTTGGGTTAAGTGCATTAAAAGTGTGGCTTTGCAAATAATGATTAAGGGATTTCATATTTAAAAATTTATGATTAATTACTTGATGATGCATGCAAAGGTAAAAGATTGGTTATGAATATGGCTCCTACTCAAATTTATGCATGTGCAAAAAAGTGTTTACTCGCAAAGTGGCATAATGAATGGAAGATTATTAGTGATTTTGACATGATAATATGTAGAGATTGAATATTTGAGATTTTGATTCTCTCACCTTATTTAATTGATGAAAAAATCGTAATCTTTTATGTTTTGATAAATCGATATTTCAGATAATCTTGATGTTAGAGTTTACTGACTATAGTGGTTGCGAGAAAGAATGATGACTTTCACAAAGATTGGAGAGAGAGTTTTGATACTAACCTTTTTCCAAACAACTCAAATATGGATTATAAGTAATATTGTTGTAGGAAATAAGGTCATTATGTATCATTATTGTTGTATGCAGAGTGGAATATCATTAATAGTAGTTTACAATGGGTAACTTACTATAATAAACAATTGCGCCACGAAGACATTGTGGTTGAAGAACTATCATGTCTCTCAGTTTACTCATGAATTTTATTTTTATTTTTATTTTTTCTATTCACGCTTCCCACATTCATTTACGTGTGAGCTAATTTAATGAATGGTTTGAATATATAAATCAATTATCTCCCCCTAAATGAAAACATAATCGATATTAAATAACCACATTTACATAGGCTTTGAAACCATCCTTGTTTAAGTTAATTTTTTTTAAGAACTTCTCCACCCAACTACACTCGTTAATAGAATCATGGCCTTATAAGACCCATACCTTAAAGGTGGTAAGTGAAAAATCTTCCATCATTGATAGTTTGTATATATATAGCTATGCAAGTGATCCATTAACAACTTAACTCGGTTTCCCTTAGCATGATGATATGGCTCCACCATTTACTAGGTTGCATCCTTATCTTTTATGTTATTATACCTATTCCCTAGGATGGGAACACCCCTACTATACCTACCATGGTTACTTAATTGTTATGGTAATCCCTTTTTTCTTATCGTACTCTTAACATTGTGAACTTTATATCAACACCCATGTTCATCCCAATCCAGCATACACCTAGATAACTACGTGGTGAATGCCTCTCCGCCATGACTCCATGATGGAATTACCCCTATTCAGAGTTGCCAAAACTCCATATCTGAACCTTAGAGTTATATCAATGGCTCATCGCATTCAAAATACATTTAATACTTTCATGCTATACAGCTATATTGTTAACACCCAACAATTATAATTTTCCATGTTGGATCGGATCACATGGGTGTAATATGTAGCTTGAATAGACTTATCGGCTGAAATATGATAATATTCTTGGGTGATTTGATTGAAACCCTAACCCTGATTCGAGGTAAGTCGAAAAGACATTTCCCCTTTTTCCTTGGTTCAACGCTCTTTATATTGCCCACAACTCCCTCTTTGCTTCAACGTCACTTGCAATTCTCGCCATTTGGCGAATAGTTGGAAACCCCACCTATCTCCCATAACATTTTCCTAGTAAGAGGTTTTTGTTCATTTGATAGATTTTCCACTTCTGGAAGTGGTCTTTTACACCTATGCTTGCAGCTCTATGCCTGGCTTCATCCAGAAATACAATATCTATCGACTTTTGAAGGTTCCCCTAGTTTCACAGCTTTCTCTATTTACATTTATACTAAGCACCAGATGATCCCAGTGTTTGAGGGTTTAAGGCATGACACCTTGTTTGGTAGTAAGTTTTTTAGCACTCATTTAACCTCAATAGCTCCATTCGTAAGTACTACAACTATGTTTTTCATTTTGATAGTTTTATCTCAGAGTTCTCTATTGATATTTCATATGCTTTGTGTTCCATGATTAACCATACGTTTATTATGTCTTAGGTGGAAACAGATCATGGTATGGCTGCAAACAGTTATTACTGTATTTCACTGCTATTTAATAAGGTCAGTTACTCTATTTCATTATTTCCTAACTCTGTGTATGATTCTAAGTTTGAATCCTCATTTTCTTTTCTGTATCGGTACTCTTGTACTTATGCGGCCTACTGGGGTTTTTCCTTTTCCTCATGCTATGACTAGGGTTCTTCCTCACATTTGAATTTTCATGTCACAGGACAGTGTGTCACACTCTTTGTGATCCAGGTGTTTGGTTCGTGAAAGATATCACTATGGACCCAAGTCACTTAGGAAAGAATTCTTGCTAGATAGCACTAGTACAAAATAGCTAATTAATTACTAAAGAACGACTAAAATTTGCATATAAATGACTATTTTTTAGTTCGTTACCAGTAGTAGCTAATTTACAGTATCTTATATTGTGACCATCTTTTAGTCGTTTTTAGTTTAGTCATTAATTAGTTGTCTCAATTTTATCATTTAGTAGTATATACAGTCATAAATTTAGTCATTAATTGCCACAATTAATGACCAAATATACAACAAAATATATTACTATATGATCACCCAAGAAAACCAATTAATGAACGAAATGTTATTCGTGTTATAAGATACTGTAAATTAGCTACTAATAGTCATATATATGCAAAATTTAGTTATTGTTTGAAACTAATTAATGACCAAAGAAATATGATTAAATTTTGGTCGTGTTATAAGATATTGTAAATTAGCTACTGATAGTCATATATATGCAAAATTTAGTTTTCATTTGTAATTACAAATTTATCATTTGTAGTAGTCATTTATCTTTTCTTAGTAGTTTCATATTCATTATATAAAATACTAATTTAGTAGTTTATATTCATTTCATTTACTTTCATTAATAATCATTATAAATGACTAATTTAGTCGTATATTCATTTTATTTGTGTTCATAATTAATCAATATAACCTACTAATTTAGTGGTTTTAGATTGATTTTATGTGTTCATTATTCATCAACATAAATTAATTACTATGATTTTTTGACTAAATTTAAAAAATTTCATACAATGTGCATGTTCATCTAAGATGAAAACACAAAGTTGCATATTTTAATTATAATACTAAAAAATATCAAGTGAAACTATGAATAAATTCAACCACATAAATTTTATTATATGAAATTTTAAAGTATTAAAATATGAGTTTCCAATTCAATATTGGTTGGACTACAATTTACACATGACATGATGTTTCATCACTTCAAAGCATTATCAATGTGTTGCCAAGGCATTGTAGGTGAATTCACCAACTCTAAAGACTTTATCATCAGTCTCTATGTGTTTGTCTTATGTGGGATATTGGCTCTTAGGGTATCACTAGATCGGCTCTCTTGTCTCTCCCTTTTTGCATTTGTCGCTCTAGTGTTATTTCTCTCAGCCTCTTTCTTTAATTCCTGCTTCTTACCATCAATATTGAGTTCCCTTTCTTAAAACAAAAGAATATGCAATGCAGAGTGTAATGCATTAAATAAAATGAACACTATAATATAAGATAAAGTATATTATAAAGAATTTCTATGACATATACCTCAACATCAGCAATGTCAAAGCCATTTTCCCCCATACAAGCAAGAAACTCGAACACGTTTTATTTAGTTGGGCGATAATGGCCACTATAATGTAGCTAGATGACCTATATAAAAGAAAAGAAAATAAAATGTCACCATATAAAATAACACCTTAGTAACTTAGTATTCAACCTTCAAGGAAATCTTAGGCACAATCATGCCAACTAAGTTACAGGCTAAAAAACTCAAGATATAGATAATTTGTGAAAACAAATAATATGAGGTGTGATGTTTAATTCTCGTAATTTTATTCACAACAACATTTCATTTTCTAATGCATGAGCTTGGTCAAGGATATAAACAACATGTTCTCAAATAACAACATGAAAGCAAACATTTTTATAGTCATGATTTTTTTTAAACACGAAATAGCTATAAGGATTCCAATCAATATCATGTAATACTAATTTCGTCTTCAAGATTTGGTGGTTGTTTAAATGGACATCATACAAAGTATTTTCTATTTCATAGTTAAAGGACAAAATAAAATCAAAATAAACATTCAAAATACAATCGAACAATAAAGAGAGGAAATCATGGAATGGAGATTGCAATTATAAGAAATTTGTTTACCTATCCACTGATGTCTTGTCTGGCATTCCTAAAACACTTGCTTGCCCAAAATAACCATGAGGTGATAGAATCACAAAATTAAAAATCATAGGAATCCCTACTAGAAACATTTCCAAAGCCGATAGCTCAAGTGCTTGAAGGATCTTTAACAAAAAATGAATCATATCCAAGACATGCTCTGCATTATCTCTACATCCTTTTTCCAATCACATTTCCTGTAACCTGCTTGTTAGGTTCTTATACCAATAGGAGTCATAATTTTGAATGACTAAGGTTACGCCTTGTAATATTGTACATACATTTGCTTTCTAAAAATGTTTTCCATATTAAAAATTTAAAAAATGTAAAGAGGGTATGTCCTAAAAGAAAAATCAAAGGACAAAAAAGAATAAGAATAGGTCAAAAAATGAAAATATATGAACCCCAAAAACAAAAGGATACCATGAAAGTGTGAAAGTTTAAATGCCACTACTATTTAATTTTATGCATAATAATAATTGTGTGCATCTTGTTATTCACATCACAATCCATGGTAATCAAACTGTTTAATCTTGATTATATCATGCTTTGAATTTTATATTTATGGTTAGAGAATAAAATCTGACCCAAAAGTTTAATCTTGGTAGATCATTAGATAGGTAGAGAAAATAAAAGGAGCTCATTAGTTTAATCTGGGCCCTTAGATGATATAAGGTTAGAAATAGATAGTTTGTTTTATAAAAGAAAAGATAGGATTAGGGTTTGCTAGCCTAAATGCACCCAAATAAATGAAGAAAAAATGTTAGAATAGGTAAATGGGTAAGTAGAAGAATGGTTGCTGAAGTATAAAGTTCATTGGATAAAAACACATGTTTCATGCTTAGACACATTTTTCAATATGTATGATCAATTATGGAAGCACAAACAAAGGTTTGCAAGTTAATATGATTAACTCCCCCTCATTCATTTTTCCCTTTACATACTAATTTCCTATTCACAAGTATGTTCTAGTACTTTAAATCCTTCAAGTTAAAGAGCCTCAGAGCATTTCTCTAACTTTTGGTGGGACTGGAACCTTGGCTTAATGACTTAAGGACATCAAGCATTAGAATCCCCTTCATGAAACTCATCCCCCTCCACTACCCTAATAAAAGCCCCTTTTCCAAAGTTTAAACTTCATTTTCCTAGGAAAAGTAAAGAAACACCATGATAAAACCCTTTTCATTCAAAAAACTCACAAAAACATCCTATCCTAAGTATTGAGTGTATGTAAATAAAGTGCACAAATACTACATTTTACATTTTGCTGAGGATATACCCACTTTTCTCATTTTATATTAATTTTTAACGTTATTATATAAATCCTTGTAGACCTTTTCCCGTATATTAATTAAACCCCTTATATAAATATCCCAACCCTTAGTTTAATTATACACTATAGTTGACCCCGTACTTCATACCCGCCCGAGAAAGTGGTTTTCCCTGCCCCCTGAATGCTACGTGTCGATCAATGGAGTAGATCCGGTGACCCCCCCTCAATACCGCCTCCTCCACAAAAGCAGCACTATGGCTTGGGAAACCGCCTCCCTGCTCAAGCCGATAAACCACCTACTCTTCATTCATAAAATTACCCGCGAAAAAGTGACCATTGCTAAATAAAAAGGCCAAGAAGCCCATTTTTTTTTTTTTCGCTCGAGCTTTTGAAAAGCTTTGCAAACCACTGCGAAACCCACAAACTTGAAATTTATCGATTAACCCCATTTCAGTCCTCAAAGAAGATGCGGAGACCACCTACAAAGCTCTTAGAGCCCATTCAACGTTCCGCTATCATCTAGAACACTAGTTTGAAGCTAATTCATCTAAACTCTAGGTATTTGTGAACGAATTACTAGACCCCCTTTCAAAATTTGAAAACGATCACTCTTGAAGTATTTTAATTAAGTAAAATTAATTGAGAAATACTTTAAATTTAAAAACCTGCGATCAAACCCTCTGAAAGTTTCCAATTTCCGTTGAAAGCCCCTGAATAAACCTGTAAGGCCAAATTTAAATCCACAAGAACTAAATTATGGCTTCCCTTATTGCCATGGATGTCATACCTATCACAACCCCGCATTTTGACCTCGACCACCTTCCCCTGGCCGATAGGGATTTTCAAATTAAGGAGACCACTACCATACCCTCCTACCTAAAATCGATTGCTTAAGTAGGGACAAATACCTCAACCATGGTGATGATATTGGCATTTGGAAGTAAAATTTTCCCAAATACCAGTTTCCAAAAGTGCATGTCTTCCTAGAAATTGTCGACCAGTGCCATGCTTGTTACATCCCCAGCCAAAGAGATATTATGTCCCATAACCAAAATATCTTTTCATCATTATAGCTAAATCAATTAATGAAATGTTACAAGTCCAAACCCCACTCTCCATTGGGGATTTTTTCGACCAGTACTCCAAATTGAGTCTGTCTAGGTTAACCCAAATATTCCAGACATTAATTGTTTCAAAGAAACATGTTCCCAAAGACGCCCCTCGATATGTTTCTGCCATTTTCTCTGAAAGGGGCAAGCATGTTATTACTATGATATCTTGTGTTCTCAGTTGTAACACTGATGAATTTGTTGATGAACTTGTCTTGGCTTTCATGACAATTTATACCTTAGGACAACCTCCTACTGTTTTGCACAATTATGTTGAGTTCATATCTGAAAGAATGCATGAACAATTCACTAGAATGCACAATGAGAGGGAATTTAGTATTTGCATGGATGTTTAGAAACGTGCCTGTTTGCTAAAAAAGGCACCCCTCTGTAGCATATATGAGCACGGGAAGCCGACCTGACCACCTCGAACTCCACCCAATGCAACAACAAATGCAACATAGACACAAATAAATGGACAAATTAAATGAAGGGCGTGTGAATAAATGGAAAAACTGAAAGAAATTAAATGAAGGGCATGCGAAAGTGATGTAATAGCTAACGTAACACAAGAAAAAATGAAGGGTGTGTGAATAAATGGAGAAATTGAATGAAGGGAGCTGGAAAAATGTGATTAACACAAGAAAAAATGAAGGGTGTGTGAATAAATGGAGAAATTGAATGAAGGGAGCTGGAAAAATGTGATGCCCCCAGGAAAAAAATATAAATATTTGATTTTTACTGTGGTAAAAGACAGAACTAAATATGACATTGTTAGTTGTTTGAAATTTAATAGTCTGGTTATTATTATTTTTTTTAAAAGAATATAAAAAAAATGTCTCTTGGAATAATACAAGAACTTCTGAGGAGGAAGTTGGAAAGAGGTAGTTGCTGAGATTGCAACCCTAATTGCCTCCCCTAACGGAAAGGATTCTGAAGAAAAGGAAGTGGGGAGAGGCAAAAATCTGCGATGTAGTGACAGGCAGAGAGGAGGAAAAGGCTAAGTCTGGTGATGATGAGATAGCCAAGCACAATGTGCAAGCACTCTTGCTGCAGATAGTGATCCTGCAAGACAACGAGGGGGAGATTCTGGTCCTAGAGGATGAATCTCGTGGTTGGGTGGTCAAGAAACAATAGTGTACCAGGTGAACCTCTGAGGAGTCCTTACCGTTGGAGATACCAGGTAAGTAAAGAAAATCACCTAGATAATCTGTTAGTTTTTCTTTCTGCGAATTGTTAAAATTGAGAAGTAGAGCTACGATTTATTTCTTTGTTACCTAGATAATCTGTTAGTTTTTCTTTCTGCGATTTACTCAGAATTGGGAAGTAGAGTTACAATTTATGTCTCTGTGGTCATCAAGGTATTGAAAAGTGAAAGAATGTTCTTTTTCTTATCTGTTTTAAGCAAAGCAAGATAACCAGGGAATATTTGTTGGGCAGAGGAAAACATGAAACGAAACTGAGGAGTAGGAGTTGAGACTACGGTCTAGACCAATCAACATGGGGATACAACAACCAAATGGAGGTTAACTCATAGCTAAACTACTTTGTAAAACAGAAATAAAAGATTACATTGAGAGTATCAGGTTAACCGAGTGAAGTTGAACAAAGCTCGTAGTAATTTGACCTTGTAGATTTTCATATTAAAAAAAAAAAAACGGAAAAGAGAACCATAATGCTCTAAACAAAAGAAATAAGAAAATTTGGAAGTTAACTATCAGTTAATATTTTTAATAGAAAATATAGGACAGACAGCTAATCGCAATACATTAAGTGCTAAAGAGCACGCCATTATAACGACGGTGCGAGACAAAGGAACTCGAGCCTCTAGAGAACCCTTTCCACATGGGAATGGAAAGAAACCCTGAGAGGGTTTGGCAACCCGCGAGCTGTGTCAACCTATAGGCGGACAGAGTTTAACTCGCCGCAACATTGAGGTGAATCAAAAGAACAACTTTTTAAAAGAAATACCCAGATGACCAAATGAACGAATGACTTCATAAACGGAAATTCCTATGACATTTAGACAAGTTCAGGTCCTACTATTTCAATATGGAACATGAATAAACAGAATCCTGCATCTCAAGATAAGCATAGGAATAAAAACTTAAACAAATCAAGTGGCTCGGAGTTGTCGTATTAAAACAGTAATTCAACGGAGTATCATTTGAACCTTACTCAAACCCAAAAAACTGAGTCCCAAAACATTCATGGACATAATCGCAAGGACTCGGGTCTTGCTGTGTGGTATGAGAGTCTTTAAACGAAAAAAATATATGCATATATACTTGTCAATACACGAGGAGTCATTGTATCGGAGAGAACAAAAACTACAACTCGTAACCAGAGTAATGTTCAGGGTCACACCACAGATAACTTATATAAAATTACATCGAACTCACTAGATTGTTTCAAATTACAGTAGATATAGTCCAAGGCGACCTAAGCCTAGACCTGTGTCAAAGACAAGCCTTAGGCCAGGAAGCCTATGGCCTCAACCCCAAACATCGAAGGAAAATGCAGAGGAGTTCCTTTCTGGGTACATTAGAAACCCTCACTGTAAATTGAAAACATTAAAAGAATAAATGGCACAGACCATAAACCCTTGGGACAGCGGAGCAATGTGCATTCGAACACTCCACAAATAACTTGCACTAGGCCTTCGAGGCTTACTCGGTGAACCATACTGGTGGTAGGCAATTTGGGTAGTTGCGGCCATTCTGCAATGTGAACTAGTAGTCTTCAACTATGCCCATTCTCTTCTGTTCAATTTGCATGCAATAAAAACAAAGAAACTGTTACTGTCTGCATAAGCATTGTCAATTCACGAAACAAATAGGAACAAGAGCAAATCAAACTTGTAGACACTTACAGAACGACAACAACTGGCTGGAGGCGAAGCAAACCAGCTGTTGCTCTCAATCCATGGGATGCAAACATGGGATTACAGGTAGGTTGGGTGCGGCAGAAAGCAGAGTAGAGTTGAGACGAGCACCAAGGCATAGTGGTAAGAATGAGCCATATCGCCAGGGTGAACGAATGTACAAACCCCAGACCAACGCTCAACCCTTGGATCTGCCATCTGAAACCGATGTCGTTGATGACTCGAGGAGCCCAAGGTGCACATTTGCCCATGGTATGCCTGCTCTTGCAACGCCACCATGACAGAGCGGAAAGTAAATAGCACGCCAGGTGTAAAGTGCAGACGAAACCGGTAGCTGGAGGAGTACAAGCATATAGTGATGGTGGTACCATAACAATATAAGCAGGTGACAATCTCACTAACGGAGTGTTAAATGAAAATGACGGTCTTACTGCCAGAAAAGTTTTCGATTGCCGACCCGTGCCACTGGATAAACAGAAATACAATTATTAATATAATACATGGAACATTCCGGATGAGACACCACGTCGTAGGTTAAATTAGGTACATAAATTTTTATTTTTTTTACGTGTGACCTTAAGGGGAATGTGACAAGCGGTATAAGAGAAAAGTTACCAAAATTGTGGCCTTTGGGGACTCACAAATTAAAATTGATAGACTGATAGAGCATATATGATTTATTTCCATCTCTAATGAGCAGTTCAAGTAAGAGTTAGCAAACAATAAAAAATAAACAGTTAATGCGTTGACCTTTGTGTTTGTCTAGTTGTTTTCATATGTTAAGTACAGGAACAGAGTACTGACAGTATGCGAAGAATAGATAGTGCGTCATGCAGATTTGTAATGGGTGAGGGACCTACAACTGGTCCTGAGACTAACCCCGAGCTATGGGTACAGCTCGGAGAGGAGGCTTGCAATACTGACATGGCCATTTTGGATACGGTATAGGAGTTGAAAAATGAGATGGCTCGGTTATGGGAGGATAACACACGATTAATGATGGAACAGGATAGGATTATAAAGAGCCTATCTGACAGACAGAATCAGCAACCAGCAAACCCCAGTGCGGAGCACCAAATAATGTCGGAAGAATAGACTCATCACAAAGAAGCTGAGGAGTCAGAAGGAAGGGAAGAACGATCTGATCATGCATCTGAACAACAGACATCAAAAAGGAAATGGGTAGAGTTGCAAGGAGAATTTCGTAATATCAAACTGCCACACTTTGGTGGAGAACAAGAGGAAGCAGCTGAGGCATGGTTGATGAATATCAACAAATACTTCCAGCTATACGAATACGATCACAACCTGAAGGTACGATTGGCCATCTTCCAATTATAGGGAAAAGCCACCCTGTGGTGGGAAGAGGTTAAGATCGTAAGATGAGTGAGAGAACATACCATAACCTGGGAGAAATTTCAAAGGTACTTGAAGGAGAGATACCTGACCGAGCACTTTTATGACGAAAAGGCAAGAGACTTCCATGACTTGTGGCTGGGATAGCAAACCATGGACAAATTTATCACTCGTTTTACTTCATTGCTTCGTTATGTGCCTTATATTAGAGAAGAAAAAGCTAAAGTGCAGAGGTTCGTTAGTAGTTTACCTTTGAATATGTGGGAAAGGATTGAATTTGACAACCCAAAGACAATGGATGAAGTAATTCGTAAAGGCAAAATTTGTTACCAGCAGAGTAAACAGAAGGGAGAAATTCCCAGTAGAAGATGGAATGAAAATAAAAGTAATAAGTTGGCTGGAAATAGTAAGGGAAATGGAAGTGGTAGTAACAAGGGTTTTGGCAAAGGGAAAGGCAGCAGAAACATGTAGAAAAATTCACTCAGGCCCAAGCCAACCAATGAATCCAGAATCAGTTAACAACCTGTAAAGTTGGATAGTGAAGGGGAAGCAAGGCCTCCTGTGCAGTGTTGGGGTTGTGGTGGGCCTCACTACATTAAAAATTGTCCTCAACGAAAATGGACCGAACAGGTTTCCTAGATTCAGGAAGCATCAACAATCGGAGATATAGGATGAAGTTTACCACAAATTAATGTGGCCTTGGAGGATCATCAGGCGGAATACCAGCCGACCATGGTGGAATTCGAAGGTAAAATTTCAGACCTTACTATAATTGTTTTAATTGATCTGGGAGCCACATTAAGTTATATTAGTCCTAAGGTGGTAGATCATTGTAAATTGCAACCTGTTAAATTCAAGATTCCATGGCTAGTACAACTAGCTACAAGGGCCAAGAGGCGAGTACTTGCAAAGGTCAATAACTGTCCTTTGAAGATAGTAGGGCAGCCAGTGATGGCAAATTTAAATGTGCTTCCCCTCGGCTTGTATGATGTTCTCATTGGTATGGACTGGTTAGAAAAACACTAGTCCTTAGTAAACTGCAAAACAAAGACTACTTATTATAGAGATGAGCTTGGAGCACAGCAACATATGCAAGGGATTAAGCGGCCAGTACAAGTTCGACCAATAACTGCTACCCAGTTAGCAAGATGCATCAAGAAGGAGTGTCAGATATATGCCATCCTAGTGGGCTATGCTGACTCGAAAGATAAAATAGCTACATTGGAAAACATCCCTGTGATACAAGAATTTGTTGATGTGTTTCCAGAGGAGATTCCTGGACTGCCACCTAAGAGGGATATAGACTTTACTATTGAATTGGTACCGGGGGCAGCTCGTATCCCGAGCGCCCTACAGAATGAGTATACCTGAGTTGACAGAGTTGAAAATGAAGTTACAAGAACTGTTAGACAAAAATTATATTTGTCTCAGTGTGTCTCCTTGGGGAGCTCCGGTATTTTTCATCAAGAAAAAGGACAGGACACTTCGCATGTGTATACATTATCGTCAATTGAACAAACTCACAATCAAGAATAAGTATCCTCTACCACATATTGATGAACTTTTCGACCAAGTGAAAGGTGTAACAGTATTTTCCAAGATCGACTTGCGATTAGGATATCACCAAGCCAGGATTAAGGAAGAGGACATAGCTAAAATTGCTTTTAGAACAAGGTATGGGAATTATGAGTTTGTGGTGCTACCTTTTGGGTTAACTAACACCCCTGCAACTTTTATGTGCCTAATGAACAACATATTTCATCAATATTTGGATAGATTTGTGCTGATATTCATTGATGACATACTAATATGTTCTTGCACTATGGAAGAGCACAAGGAGCACCTCATATTAGTGTTGCAAACCCTCCGAGCACACCAGTTATATGCCAAGTTCAGCAAGTGCGATTTATTCAAGGAAGAAATACAGTATCTGGGCCATATAATCACAAAGGAATGGATTGTGGTAGATCTCGAAAAGATAAAAACCATACTGGAATGGCCCATACTGAAAGATATGGCAGACATCAGGTCCTTCATGGGATTAGCCGGTTATTACAGACGATTTGTAGAGGGATTCTCAAGAATAGCGTATCCTATCACTTCCTTGCAGAAAAAAGGAAGAGCTTTTAGATGGACCTGGAATGCCAAAGAAGTTTTGAGCGGCTTAACCACTTGCTCACCACCGCACCCATTCTGAGCATAGCTGATCCTAATAAGGACTATGTGGTGTGCACTAACGCAAGTAAGGAAGGTGTAGGAGGCGTGTTGATGCAAGAAGGGAAGGTAATTACTTACGAGTCAAGAAAGCTGAAAGAACATGAGTAGAAATATTTTGTTTATGACTTTGAATTGGCAGCCATCATACACGCCTTAAATATGTGGCAGCATTACCTTATGGGGAGGAAATGTTTATTATTGACAGAACACCACACTCCGACCAATTATTTTAGCTAGCCTACTTTAAATGCTAGGCAAGCACGGTGGGTGGACTTCCTAAGTGGTTTTAATTTTGAAATCAAGCATTTGAAAGGGAAAGAGAACCGAGTGGTGGACGCCCTAAGTCGGAAGTTACAATGTTTATATGAAATTTCCTGTAGCAAAGGGAAAAGCTCTTTCGACGAGATGATTAAAAAAGCAACAGAACAAGATACCTTTTATCAACAAATAAAATAGCAGGTACAACAGCCAATCAGCAAGAGTATGCGGTGGACGATACTGGAATGTTGTATTACAGGAAAAGGTTGTATGTGCCCAATCAAAACAGCATTAAAGACTTAATTTTGGATGAATTTCACAAAAGTCATTATGTTGGACATCCCGAGTACCAGAAGATGATCACTGCGCTTCAAAAGGAATATTACTGGCTGGGTATGAAAAGAGATGTGGTGGAGTATTTGGCACGCTGTTTAGAATGTCAACAAATTAAGGCCAAACATCAACACCCTGCGGGGTTGTTACAACCATTACCCATTCCAGAATGGAAGTGGGAAACTATTTCTATGGACTTCATAACCAGTTTACCCAAGACAAGGAAAAATAACGTCTCCATCATGGTGGTGGTGGACAAGTTAAGTAAATCAACACATTTCATACCTATACAGTCCACTTATAGAGCGGTACAGATCGCCCATATTTTTATGCAGAACATATTTAAGTTGCATGGGCTACCAAAAATAATAGTTTCAGACCATGATGTTAAATTTACATCGGTCTTTTGGAAAACATTGTTTACGGAGTTAAGGATGAAGCTGAATTTTAGTATAGCATACCACCCTCAGAGTGATGGGCAAATAGAGCGAGTGAACCAAGTGGTGGAAGACATGCTAAGGGCATATGTAATGCAACAACCAACCAAGTGGGAGGATTACCTGCACTTGGTCGAGTTTGCGTATAACAATGGTTATCATACATCACTACAGATGAGCCCGTTTGAAGTTCTGTATGGGCAGAAGTGTCGCACACCCTCAAGTTGGGTTGGACTGGAAGACAAATTGATGTTAGGGCCTGAAATGCTTAAAGAGATGGAGGACATGGTCAAGAGGGTGCGCTCCAATTTAAAAGCAGCTCAAGATAGGAAAAAGAGCTTTGTTGACCGAAAAAGAAGATTTAAGGAGTACCAAGTCGGTGACCATGTGTATGTAAGAATACAAGCAAAAAAGAGGATGCTACAATGGAATGGTTGCACTAAGTTGGCGCCTCGATTTTGTGGACCATTTCAAGTCTTAGCAAGGATTGGGCCAGTGGCTTACCAGCTCGCCTTGACAAGTCACATACGAGACTATAATGTTTTCCATGTTTCTGTATTGAAAAAATATGTTTATGATCCTAAACATGTTATCAGATGGCAGGATATATACGTGAGAAGTATCTCTGGTACATCAGTTTAAGTGTTTTACCTTTAAAAGAAAACTGATTTAGGATGTTGCATGTTGCAGGTCGAACCACAAGGAAAAATCTTGGTTGAACCGCTAAACATCCTCGACCAGAGAGAAGTCATGTTGCGGAAGCGGGCTATTACCCAAGTTAAAGTGCAGTGGTAGCACTTTGGGCCTCATGAGGCCACCTATGAAGATGAAGAGGTTATGAAACAAGCTTACCCAGGGCTGTTCAAGGTCGAAAGGCATCGGGACGATGTCCAATTTCAAGAGGGGGAGATGTGATGCCCCCAGAAAAAAATGTAAATATTTGATTTTTACTCTGGTAAAAGACAGAACTAAATATGACATTGTTAGTTGTTTGAAATTTAATAGTCTGGTTATTATTATTTTTTTTTAAAGAATATAAAAAAAATGTCTCTTGGAATAATACAGGAACTTCTAAGGAGGAAGTTGGAAAGAGGCAGTTGCTGAGAATGCAACCCTAACTACCTCCCCTAACTAAAAGGCTTTTGAAGAAAAGGAAGAGGGGAGAGGCAAAAATTTGCGATGTAGAGACAGGTAAAGAGGAGGAAAAGGCTAAGTCTGGTGATGACTAGATAGCCAAGCACGATGTGCAAGAATTCTTGCTGCGGATAGTGATCCTGCAAGACAGCTAGGGGGGAGATTTTGGTCCTGAAGGATGAATCTCGTGGTTGGGTGGTCAAGAAACAATAGTGTACTAGGTGAACCTCTGAGGAGTCCTTACCGCTGGAGAGACCAGGTAAGTAAAGCAAACCACCTAGATAATCTGTTAGTTTTTCTTTCTGCGAATTGTTAAAATCGAGAAGTAGAGTTACGATTTATTTCTCTGTTACCCGGATAATTTGTTAGTTTTTCTTTCTGCGATTTATTCAAAATTGGGAAGTAGAGTTACGGTTTATGTCTCTGTAGTCATCAAGGTATTGAAAAGTGAAAGAATGTTCTTTTTCTTATCTATTTCAAGCAAGGAAATATAACCAAGGAATATTTGTTGGGTAGAGGTAAATATGAAACGAAACTGAGGAGTAGGAGTTGAGAGTACGGTCTAGACCAATCAACGTGGGGATACAACAACTAAATGGAGGTTAACTCATAGCTGAACTACTTTGTAAAACAGAAATAGAAGATTACATTGAGAGTATCAGGTTAACTGAGTGAAGCTGAACAAAGCTCGTAGTATTTTGACCTTGTAGATTTGCATATTAAAAAAAAAAAACGAAAAAGAGAACCATAATGCTCTAAACAAAAGAAATAAGAAAATTTGGAAGTTAATTGTAAGTTATAATTTTTAATAGAAAATATAGGACAGACAGCTAACTGCAATACATTAAGTGCTAAAGAGCACGCCATTATAATGGCGATGCCAGACAAAGGAACCCAAGCCTCTAGAGAACCCTTTCCACACGGGAATGGAAAGAAACACTAAGAGGGTTTGGAAACTTGCGAGTTGTGTCAACCTACATGTGGATAGAGTTTAACTCACCGTAGCATTGAGGTGATTCGAAAGAACAACTTTTTAAAGGAAATACCCAGATGATCAAATGAACGAATGACTTCATAAACTAAAATTCTGATGACATTTAGACAAGTTCAGGTCCTACTGTTTCAATATGGAACATGAATAAACAGAATCATGCATCTCAAGAAAAGCATAGGAATAGAAACTTAAACAAATCAAGTGGCTCGGAGTTGTCGTATTAAAATAGTAATTCAACGGAGTATCATTTGAACCTTACTCAAACCCAGAAAACTGAGACCCAAAACATTCATGGAGATAACCGCAAGGACTCGGCTCTTGCTGTGTGGTATGAGAGTCTTTAAACGAAAAAAAATATATACATATATACTTGTCAATACACGAGGAGTCGCTGTATCGGACAAATCAAAAACTACAACTCGTAACCAGAGTAATGTTCAGGGTCACACCCTAGATAACTTATATAAAATTACATCGAACTCAACATATTGTTTCAAATTACAACAGATATAGTCCAAGGCGACCTAAGCCTAGACCTGTGTCAAAAGACAAGCCTAGACCTGTGTCAAAGACAAGCCTCAGGCCAGGAAGCCTGCGGCCTCAACGCCAAACATCAAAGGAAAACACAGAGGAGTTCCGTTCTGGGTACATTAGAAACCCTCATTGTAAATTGAAAACATTAAAAGAATAAATGGCACAGACCATAAACCCTTGGGACAACAGAGCAATGTGCATTTGAACACTCCACAAACAACTTGCGCCAGGCCTTCGAGGCTTACCCGGTGAACCATCCTGGTGGTAGGCAATTCGGGTAGTTGCGGCCATTCCGCAATGCGAACTAGTAGTCTTCAATTGTGCTTATTCTCTTCTGTTTAGTTTGCATACAATAAAAACAAAGAAACTGTTACCGTCTGCATAAGCATTCTCAATTCATAAAACAAATAGGAACATGAGCAAATAAAACCTGTAGACACTTACAAAATGACACCAACTGGTTGGAGGCGGGGCAAACCAGCTCTTGCTCTCAATCCATGGGGTGCAAACATGGGATTACAGGAAAGTTGGGTGCGGCGGAAAGCGGAGCAGAGTTGAGACGAGCGCCAAGGCATAGTGGTAAGAATGAGCCATATCGCTAGGGTTAACGAATGTACAAACCCCAGACCAACGCTCAACCCTTGGATCCGCCATCTGAAACCGATGTTGTCGATGACTCGAGGAGCCCGAGGTGCACATTTTCCCATGGTATGCCTGCTCTTGCAATGCCACCATGATAGAGCGGGAAGTAAATAGCAGGCCAGGTGTAAAGTGCATACGAAACTGGTAGCTGGAGGAGTAGAAGCATACAGTGATGGTGGTACCATAACAATATAAGCGGGTGATGGTCTCACTAACGGAGTGTTAAATGAAAATGATGGTCTTACTACCAGAAAAGTTTCTGATTGTCAACCCTTGCCACCAGATAAACATAAATACAATTATGAATATAATACATGAAACGTTCTGGATGAGACAGCATGCAGTAGGTTAAATTAGGTACATAAATTTTTATTTTTTTTACGTGTGACCTTAAGGGGAATGTGACAAGTGGTATCAGAGAAAAGTTACCAAAACTGTGGCCTTTGGGAACTCACAAATTAAAATTGATAGACAGATAAACAATATATGATTTATTTCCATCTCTGATGAGCAGTTCAAGTAAGAGTTAGCAAACTAACAAAAAAAAAAAGAACAGTTAATGCACTGACCTTTGTGTTTGTCCCGTTGTTTTCTTATGTTAAGTATAGGAACGGAGTATTGACAGTATGCGAAGAATAGATAGTGCATCACGCAGGTTTGTGATGGGTCAGGGACTCGCAACTGGTCCTGAGACTAACCCTGAGCTATGGGTACAGCTCGGACAGGAGGCTCACAATACCAACATGGCCATTCTGGAGATGGTACAGGAGTTTAAAAATGAGATGGCCCGGTTACAGGAGGATAACGTATGGTTAACGATGGAACAAGAGAGGATTAAAGAGCATGTCCGACAGACATAATCAGTAGCCAGAAACCCTAGTGCGGAGAACCAAAGAATGTCAGAAGAACAGAATCATCAGACCGAAGCTGAGTCAGAAGGAAGGGAAGAACGATCTGATAATGCATCTGAACAATAGACATCAAAAAGGCAACAGGTAGAGTTGCAAGGAGAATTTCCTAAGATCAAACTACCACACTTTGATGGAGAACAAGAGGAAGCAGCTGAGGCGTGGTTGATAAATATCAACAAATACTTCCAGCTATACGAATATGATCACAACATGAAGGTACGATTGGCCATCTTCCAATTACAGGGAAAAGCCACCCTGTGGTAGGAAGAGGTTAAGATCGTAAGAGGAGTGAGCGAACAGACTATAACCTGGGAGAAATTTCAAAGGTACTTGAAGGAGAGATACCTGACCAAGCACTTTTATGGCGAAAAGGAAAGAGAATTCCATGACTTGTGGCTGGGACAGCAAACCATGGACAAATTTATCACTCGTTTTACTTCATTGCTTCATTATGTGCCTTATATTAGAGAAGAAAAAGCTAAAGTACAGAGGTTCATTAGTAGTTTACCTTTGAATATGTGGGAAAGGATTGAATTTGACAACCCAAAGACAATGGATGAAGTAATTCGTAGAGCCAGAATTTGTTACCAGCAGAGTAAATAGAAGGGAGAAATTCCCAATAGAAGATGGAATGACAAGAAAAGTAATAATCTGGCTGGAAATAGTAAGGGAAATCGCGGTGGTAGTAACAATGGTTTTGGCAAAGGGCAAGGCAACAGAAACATCCAGAAAAATTCACTCAGGCCCAAGCCAACCATTGAATCCAGAATCAGCGAACAACCTGTAAAGTTGGATAGTGAAGGGGCAACAAGGCCTCGTGTGCAGTGTTGGGGTTGCGGTGGGCCTCACTACGTTAAAAACTGTCCTCAACGGAAAGGGATCGAACAGGTTTCCCAGATTTAGGAAGCATCAATAGTCGGCGATATAGGATGAAGTTTACCACGGATTAATGTGGCCCTGGAGGATCGTCGGGTGTTATACCAGCCAACCATGGTGGAATTCGAAGGTAAAATTTCAGACCTTACTATAACTGTTTTAATTGATCCTGCAGCCACATTAAGTTATATTAGTCCTAAGGTGGTAGAGGATTGCAAATTGCAACCTGTTAAATTCAAGAGTCCATGGCTAGTACAACTGGCTATAGGGGCCAAGAGGCGAGTACTTACAAAGGTTAATAATTGTCCTTTGAAGATAGCAGGGCAGCCAGTGATGGCAGATTTAAATGTGCTTCCCCTCAGCTTGTATGATGTTCTCATTGGTATGGACAGGTTAGAAAAACACTGGTCCTTAGTCAACTGCAAAAAAAAGACTATTTGTCATAGAGATAAGCTTGAAGCACAACAACAGATGCAAGGGATTAAGCGGCCAGTACAAGTTCGGCCAATAACTGCTACCCAGTTAGCAAGACGCATTAGGAAGGGGTGTCAGATCTATGCCATCCTGGTGGGCTATGCTGACTCGGAAGATAAAACAGCTACATTGGACAACATCCCTGTGATACAAGAATTTGCTGATGTGTTTCCAGAGGAGATTCCTGGACTGCCACCTAAGAGGGATATAGACTTTACTATTGAATTGGACCAGGGGTAGCTCTAGTATCCCACATGCCCTACAGAATGAGTATACCTAAGTTGACAGAGTTGAAAATGCAGTTACAAGAACTGTTAGACAAAAATTATATTCATCCCAGTTTGTCTCCTTGGGGAGCTTCGGTATTGTTCATCAGGAAAAAGGACAGGACCCTTCACCCTTCACATGTGTATACATTATTGTCAATTGAACAAACTGACAATCAAGTATAAGTATCCTCTATCCCGAATTGATGAAATTTTCAACCAAGTGAAAGGTGTAACAGTATTTTCCAAGATCGACTTGCGATCAGGATATCACCAAGTCAGGATTAAGGAGGAGGACATAGCTAAAACTACTTTTAAAACAAGGTATGGGCATTATGAGTTTGTGGTGCTACCTTTTGGGTTAACTAACACCCCCACAACTTTTATGTGCCTAATGAACAACATATTTTGTCAATATTTGGATAGATTTGTGCTGATATTCATTGATGACATACTAATATATTCTTGCACTATGGAAGAGCACAAGGATCACCTCATATTAGTGATGCAAACCCTCCGAGCACACCAGTTATATGCCAAGTTTAGCAAGTGCGATTTCTTCAAGGAAGAAATATAGTATCTGGGCCATATAATCACAAAGGAAGGGATTGCGGTAGATCCCGAAAAGATAAAAACCATACTGGAATGGCCCGTACTGAAAGATGTGGCAGACATCAGGTCCTTCATGGGATTAGTCAGTTATTACAATCGATTTGTAGAGGGATTCTCGAGAATAGCGTATCCTATCACTTACTTGCAGAAAAAAGGAAGAGCTTTTAGATGGACCCCGGAATGCCAAAGAAGTTTTGAGCGGCTTAACCACTTGCTCACCACCGCACCCATTCTGAGCATAGCTGATCCTAATAAGGACTATGTGGTGTGCACTGATGCAAGCAAGGAAGGTGTAGGAGGCGTGTTGATGCAAGAAGGGAAGGTAATTTCTTACGAGGCAAGAAAGCTGAAAGAACATGAGCAGAAATATTCCGTTTATGACTTAGAATTGGCAGCCATAATACACGCCTTAAAGATGTGGTGACAATACCTTATGGGGAGGAAATTTTTATTATTGACAGACCACCACAGTCTGACCAATTATTTTAGCCAACCTACTTTAAATGCCAGGCAAGCACAGTGGGTGGACTTCCTAAGTGGTTTTGATTTTTAAATCAAGCATTTGAAAGGGAAAGAAAACTGAGTGGTGGACGCCCTAAGTCGGAAGTTACAATGATTATATGAAATTTCCTGTAGCTAATGGAAAAGCTCTTTCGACGAGATGATTAAAAAAGCAGCAGAACAAGATACCATTTATCAGCAAATAAAACAGCAGGTACAACAGCCAATCAACAAAGAAAACCAACAAGAGTATGCGGTGGACGATACTGGAATGTTGTATTATAGGAAAAGGTTGTATGTGCCCAATCAAAACAGCATTAAAGACTTAATTTTGGATGAATTTCACAAAAGTCATTATGTTGGACATCCCGGGTACCAGAAGATGATCACTGTGCTTCGAAAGGAATATTACTGGCCGGGTATGAAAAGAGATGTGGTGGAGTATTTGGAACGTTGTTTAGAATGTCAACAAATTAAGGCCAAACATCAACACCCCGCGAAGTTGTTACAACCATTACCCATTCCGTAATGGAAGTGGGAAATCATTTCTATGGACTTCATAACCAGTTTACCCAAGACAAGGAAAAATAACGTCTCCATCATGGTGGTGGTGGACAATTTAAGTAAATCAACGCATTTCATACCTGTACAGTCTACTTATAGAGCGGTACAGATCCCCCATATTTTTATGAGAACATATTTAAGTTGCATGGGCTACCAAAAATAATAATTTCAAACCGTGATGTTAAATTTACATCGGTCTTTTGGAAAACATTGCTTACAGAGTTAGGGACGCAGATGAATTTTAGTACAACATACCACCCTCGGAGTGATGGGTAAACAGAGCGAGTGAACCAGGTGGTGGAAGACATGCTTAGGGCATATTTAATGCAACAACCAACTGAGTGGGAGGATTACCTGCACTTGGTCGAGTTTGCGTATAACAACGGTTGTCATACATCACTGCAGATGAGCCTGTTTGAAGTTCTGTATGGGCGGAAGTGTCGCACACCCTCAAGTTGGGGTGGACCGGAAGACAAATTGATGTTAGGGCCTGAAATGCTTAAAGAGATGGAGGACATGGTCAAGAGGGTGCACTCCAATTTAAAAGTAGCTCAGGATAGGAAAAAGAGCTTTGCTGACCCGGAAAGAAGATTTAAGGAGTACGAAGTCGGTGACCATGGCTATGTAAGAATATGAGCAAAAAAGAGGACGCTACAATGGAATGGTTGCACTACGTTGGCACCTCGATTTTGTGGACCATTTCAAGTCTTATCAAGGATTGGGCCAATGGCTTACAAGCTTGCCTTGCCAAGTCACATACGAGTCTATAATGTTTTCCATGTTTCTGTATTGAAAAAATATGTTTATGATCCTAAACATGTTATCAAATGGAAGGATATACAGGTGAGAAGTATCTCTGGTACATCAGTTTAAGTGTTTTACCTTTAAAAGAAAACTGATTTAGGATGTTGCATGTTGCAGGTCGAACCAGAAGGAGAAATCTTTGTCGAACTGCTAAACATCCTCGACCGGAGAGAAGTCATGCTGCGGAAGCGGAGCTATTACCCAAGTTAAAGTGCAGTGGCAGCACTTTAGGCCTGATGAGGCCACCCAGGAAGATGAAGAGGTTATGAAACAAGCTTACCTAGGCTTGTTCAGGGTCAAAAGACATCGGGACGATGTCCAATTTCAGGAGGGGGAGATGTGATGCACCCGGAAAAAGAATGTAAGTATTTGATTTTTACTGTGGTAAAAGACAGAACTAAATATGACATTGTTAGTTGTTTGTAATTTAATAGTCTGGTTATTATTATTTTTTTTTAAAGAATAAAAAAAAATATCTCTTGGAATAATACGGGAACTTCCGAGGAGGAAGTTGGAAAGAGGCAGTTGCTGAGATTGCAACCCTAACTGCCTCCCCTAACTGAAAGGCTTCTGAAGAAAAGGAAGTGGGGAGAGGCAAAAATATACGTTGTAGAGATAGGCAGAGAGGAGGAAAAGGCTAAGTTTGGTGATGACCAAATAGCCAAGCACGATGTGCAAGCGTTCTTGCTGCGGAGAGTGATCCTGCAAGATAGCTAGGGGGGAGATTTTGGTGAATCTCGTGGTTGGGTGGTCAAGAAACAACAGTGTACCAAGTGAACCTCTGAGGAGTCCTTACCACTAGAGAGACCAGGTAAGTAAAGCAAATCAGCCGAATAATCTGTTAGTTTTTCTTTCTGCAAATTGTTAAAATTGAGAAGTAGAGCTACGATTTATTTCTCTGTTACCCAGATAATCTATTAGTTTTTCTTTCTATGATTTATTCAGAATTGGGAAGTAGAGTTACAGTTTATGTCTGTGTGGTCGTCAAGGTATTGAAAAGTGAAAGAATGTTCTTTTTCTTATCTGTTTTAAGCAAGGCAAGGTAACGGGGGAATATTTGTTGGGTAGAGGTAAACATGAAATGAAACTGAGGAGTAGGAGCTGAGACTGTGGTCTAGACCAATCAACGTGGGGATACAACAACCAAATGGAGGTTAACTCATAGCTAAACTACTTTGTAAAATAGAAATAAAAGATTACATTGAGAGTGTTAGGTTAACCGAGTGAAGCTGAACAAAGCTCGTAGTATTTTGACCTTGTAGATTTGCATATTAAAAAAAAAAAAAAACGGAAAAGAGAACCATAATGCTCTAAACAAAAGAAATAAGAAAATATGGAAGTTAATTGTTCGTTCCAATTTTTAACAGAAAATATAGGACAGACAACTAACTGCAATACATTAAGTGCTAAAGAGCATGCCATTATAACGGCAGTGACAGACAAAGGAACCCGAGCCTCTAGAGAACCCTTTCCACATGGGAATGGAAAGAAACTCTAAGAGGGTTTGGCAACCCGCGACCTGTGTCAACCTATAGGTGGACAAAGTTTAACTCGCCGTAGCACTGAGGTGAATCGAATTAACAACTTTTTAAAAGAAATACCCAGGTGATCAAATGAACAAATGACTTCATAAATGGAAATTCCAATGACATTTAGACAAGTTCAGGTCCTATTTTTTCAATATGGAACATGAATAAACAGAATCCTGCATCTCAAGATAAGCATAGGAATAGAAACTTAAACAAATCAAGTGGCTCGGAGTTGTCGTATTAAAACAGTAATTCAATGGAGTATCATTTGAACCTTACTCAAACCTAGAAAACCGAGACCCAAAACATTCATGGAGATAATTGCAAGGACTCGGCTCTTGCTGTGTGGTATGAGAGTCTTTAAACGAAAAAATAATATACATATATACTTGTCAATACACGAGGAGTCACTGTATCGGACAGATCAAAAACTACAACCCGTAAGCAGAGTAATGTTCAGGGTCACACCCCGGATAACTTATATAAAATTACATCGAACTCAAAAGATTGTTTCAAATTACAACATATATAGTCCAAGGCGACCTAAGCCTAGACCTGCGTCAAAAGACAAGCCTAGACCTGTGTCAAAGACAAGCCCCAGGCCAGGAAGCCTGCGGCCTCAACCCCAAACATCGAAGGAAAACCACAGAGGAGTTATGTTCCGGGTACATTAGAAACCCTCACTGTAAATTGAAAACATTAAAATAATAAATGGAACATACCATAAACCCTTGGGACAACGGAGCAATGTGCATTTGAACACTCCACAAACAACTTGCGCCAGCCCTTCGAGGCTTACCTGATGAACCACGCTGGGGGTAGGCAATTTGGGTGGTTGCATCCATTCCGCAATGCGAACCAGTAGTCTTCAACTGTGCCCATTCTCTTCTGTTCAGTTTGCATGCAATAAAAACAAAGAAATTGTTACTGTCTGCATAAGCATTGTCAATTCACAAAATAAAAAGGAACAGGAGCAAATAAACCCTGTAGACACTTATAGAATGACACCAACTGGCTAGAGGCGAAGCAAACCAGCTCTTGCTCTCAATCCATGGGCTGCAAACACAGGATTATAGGTAGGTTTGGCGTGGCAGAAAGCGGAGCAGAGTCGAGATGAGCGCCAAGGCATAGTGGTAAGAATGAGCCATATCGCCAGGGTGAACAAATCTACAAACCCCAGACCAATGCTCAACCCTTAGATCCGCCATCTGAAACCGATGGCGTCGATGACTGGAGGAGCTCGAGGTGCATATTCGCCCATGGTACACCTGCTCTTGCCACGCCACCATGACAGAGCAGAAAGTAAATAGCAGGCCAGGTGTAAAGTGCAGACGAAACCGGTAGCTAAAGGAGTACTAGCATACAATGATGGTGGTACCATAAAAATAGAAGCAGGTGACAGTCTCACTAACGGAGTGTTAAATGCAAATGACAGTCTTACTGTCGGAAAAGTTTTCGATTGCTGACCCTTGCCATCAGATAAATAGAAATACAATTATGAATATAATACATGGAACATTCCGAATGAGACACCATGCCGTAGGTTAAATTAGGTACATAATCTTTTTTTTTTTTACGTGTGACCTTAAGGGGAATGTGATAAAAAAATCAATGCAAAAATTGAAGAGGAAAAATGAAATGAAGAAATTGAATGAAGGGCATGCATCGATGGCTATTCAATGTGCAAACAGGTAGTGCATCAGAATATTGAATTTGTAGATAGATTGTGTGGGAGATATAGAAAATGGGCTGCAAATTTTCCATGGGAGATATAGAGAATGAGCTATGAATATGCTAACATGTCGTGGGAGATACAGTGAATGAGTTGTGAATCTGTAATGAGCAGTGATCGGGACGAAAGGCTATTCAATGATAATCGACCTAACAACTTATACGTGGACACTTGGCAATTTTTAATTTAAAAAAAAAAGACGAAAATAGAAGTTTCCAATTGGTGGGAGTGAATAGTGTCTACTCACCCGAAGCCCACAAAGAAAACCCTTATGAAGATAAATATTTAAATACTATATATATAGATATATTTATATTTCATACCTATAATTTTTGTTATAATATTAATATTTTATTCGTTATAAAGTTTAAAAAATGTATATTTATAATATTCTTATATTAAAACTAATAAAATAGATATATCATTTAATTAAGAAAATAATCAAACCTAAATGTTAATTTATTATTTTATTTATCTTAAATTATTATATTTATAAATTTTACCAAGTGGCTTTGTTATAATATTACATTTGATAGTAAATTATTATCATTACTTCTAATATTTTATTATTAAAATAAAATAATAGAATAAATTTTGATTAATAAAAGATAAATCAAATTTAGTAATCAAATTTTTTTTCTTTTATTTTATTATAAGATTAAAAAACATTATTATCAAGATTTTCACAAGTACTTATTATTACAGGAAATATACAATAGTTTATAAAAAAAACCCTTGTCTACAGTACTGTCATTAATTACGTGGTCTTCACAAGTTACTTAGTTATTACTGGGAAATAAAACAAATATTTTTTAAAAAACTCATTATTCTATATACTGTTATTAGTACTTCTAATTGTTTATCAGATATAATTTTATTGAACTTTATTGCATTATTTAATTTATGTTATTTTCTTTTTTTTAAGTAAAAATTATAGGGGATTTGAACTAGTGACAAATCAAGCTAAGTACTTTAACAATGCAAGTGCTTTAATAATACACCCATTCACAATCAATCCAAAACACCATATGCTTATTCAATTTATGTTATCCTTAAAATGACATAAGAAAATACTTCAATATTTAACAAAATGCGAAGTGAAAATATATTTATTTATATTGCCACTAATGCTGTATTGAATAAAACTCTGCCTCCCTGCCAATTATCTCGAATGTATATATCCAATTAATATTGCATTGGGTAAAGTGCCTCTACGTTGCCAAAACTCGCCATTTTGACATTATAGTAATTGTACCTTCATTTTGACAATATAATTATTGTACCATAAGTTTCAGGATACGGTTGCACTTTCCATACACGACAAGGGTTGACTTTGGAGACATCTGATTCTTTGTCCATTAAGGAAAGTGGTTGTCTTTTTAAGATATTTTGTTGAGGGTTCTGACAAAACTTGAGACATTATTGAAGATGTTTTGTGCTATTGAAGATTGCCTGTGAAGAAAGACTTTCAGAAAACAAAATGAATACCATTCAAGTCTAGGTAGTTGGCGAGGTTAAATTCTGCTGGCATAACCACAGGCTGGCATTAGGTAATTGTTCTGAGATTTTACCCCTCCTATCTTTTTCAAATCCTTATGGTAGTCGATAAATAGTGGTCACAGATACGTTTGGTGAGAAAGACCTGTAGATTTCAGAGTTGTGGACGGCATGGCCGTCAATATATAGAGAAGAAGATCGTTGCAGAAGAAAGCCGTTCTCTATTTGATTCGATACTTTCACCTTGCAGTCATCGGATCTGGTGAAGAGCAGCCCGTCTACTGTGAGCTTCGATGGTCTCGATGCGCTTGGACTCCCGCAGTTCCCACGCCTTCGCGCTTTTATGTGCGATCGCGCCGTGGAAAGTGTGGGAGGTGGTGGAGTCCAAGAGCATCGAGACGATCAGAGCTCACAGTGAGGCCGTCGATACTGTCGTCGTGCTGCACGACGGGCTGCTCTTTAGCGGATCGGGTGACTGCATGGTGACCACGATCTGATGATAACTCCATTCAGCACTTATTTTTGTTTGATCTGTTGGCGCTTGAACGTTATGCGGTCTATACGTCTGGGCAGTGAGAAAGTTCAATGTTCCATAGGTCTGGGCAGTGAGAAAGTTCAATATTCCATATAGGTCTGGCCTGTGAGGAAGCCTCTTAAGATGCATAGAACTCGCCATTGTGTCTCAGAAAAGAGAATATGTTGCACTGCAGTGATAAAAGGGAGCAGAAATCCGGTTAAATGCATTGCGACCACCATGGGTGTCGGGCCTCCGCAGAAAGTAATGTCTGAAATGCACCATGTCAGTTTCTCAAAATCCCACCACTACTACGACGCTAATGGCTTACAACAATTGTGCACACTGAGAAGAGGCGGATCAGATCGGATCAGAATGCGTTTACTGATTTAGAAAAATGTATTTTGTTTAAGAGGTAACTATGTACATCTGGATAAACTCACTCTCCGATAAACAAAAAGTCTAATACCCATTTGTAACTTGACAGCCACCTTAAAAATATATTATTATTACTATTTAAAGTGCAGTGGTACATGTATCACCCTTGCTCTATTAATGTCTAATGCCAGTATCTATGTATGGGATTCTTTCACTTTCATTTGATATTTTCAATTTGATACTTCACCAAAAACAGGCATGGCATTGATTCTAGCTTAGCTTCAGTTATTATAAAACCGTCATTTTCCTTTTTTTACTTCACCAAAACAGACATGGCCTGGATACCAGCTTAATTTGAAATGTAATGTTATAAAATTGTCATTTTTTTACTACACACTTTGTTGTAATCCCAGATTAGTTTTGAATCTTACTGTGTTGTATTTTCTTCCCCGAGTTCTCTGGGAGACGTGTGTGGAAAATAATAAACCATACATCCACTAAAATATAAAGATAGCTACATACGTTGACATCACAAAAGAAAACGTAACGGTCAATGTTTTTTTTGTTTAATTTAAAAAATCAACCCAAAATCAATTATATATATATATATAGCAAATCCAAAAATATATGTTAATAATTTTTGACGGCATTAAATATGGTAATGTTTATTAATGTTGTGCTTTGAGGTGGATAAAAAAATAAAATTATATCGTAGTTAGAGATTCATGACGCGAAGTCCCCAAAACTCAGTTGCGGCCATTTATCGGTAGACTCAACAAGAGAGTTCACATCAACTGGCGCATGTACTTCCCCGACTATATTCCAAGGGGAGGCGAAGTCATAGAATAAATTTTCGATAAGGAATACGACTTCATCGGCATGCGACAGCTCATCGGCCCGGAATGCTGTTTCAAACGGCTCTCATGTTATAGTTTTCAATAATATTTACTTTTTGGGACATTTACATCATAGAGAGTTTATTTCTGTGACATTTAGATCCAGAGAATTCAGGAGAATTCATAATTCAAATTTATGGTCATGGAAAGTTTATTTTTTGGGACATTTAGATACAGAAAGTTCATAGATTCTACAAAATTCATAATTCAAATTTATAGTCTAGCAAATCTGACAATTTTGATTAAAAAAAACCAAAAAAGTCTAAAAAGACTAGCCTTACGTGGCTGTTTGATCCCGCCTTTCCGTCTCCGTTTACAGAGATGGACGTTGACATTTACTCGATGAAAACATTAACAGACGAATGTATAATTGTGTTACTTCTGACATTTGTCATTTCTGCGCAGTCGAGTGAGGAGCTCGAGGCATGGAATTCAATTCAAGCAACCGGCTGCAACGCATCCGCGGGTCCTAACCTTAGCAAAGCAACACGTGCACAGCGAAATGGATGAGCAACCAATATATCTGCATAAACATATTGTGATTTTGGGTAAGGGAAAAGATTGAGTTTTTTGGAAGTTTTTTTTGGTTAATTTTTCTAAAATTCTGAAGGAATTTATTGAAATCACAAGTTTGATGAGTAACTCCTACACTATCTAAATGTTTTAGAGTTTTTTAAGGTGTTGAATCTATATATATAGTCAAAAAACCAGTTTAGATAACACAAATCAAAATTTCACTTCAAATTTTTTAGCAAGATTCCAAGAAAGTCCAAAAATTCACAAGTTTGATGGGTAACCCCTGCACAATAGAAGTGCCCTAGGGTTTTTGAGGATGCTAAATCTATATATACAGTAAAAAAACCAGTTTAGATAACACACATCCAAATTTTCAATTTTTGAGAGTATTAAATCTATATATACAGTCAAAAAACAATTTAGATAACACAAATCAAAATTTCACCTCAAATTTATTCACAAAATTCCAAAAAACACACATTAAAATAACTCCCAAATTTTATTTTTTTTTATAAAATGTTATGATCAAAATTTTATATAAATTATATTTCTTATTCAATTTACCTCCGGCCATATCACTGAAAACCTACGGATATATGATTAAGTAAAAACTTGGTGGGTGTCGGCGGCGACCATCGTTTTGTTTTGATTTAAATGTTTTCACTCAGTGAGGTTTCCACACTTTCACTCACCACACTCAAGGCAACCCAATTTGGGATTTTATGTCTAATGGTCAAAAATCACCGCACTCAATACAAGTCAATTTGGGATTTTATGTTTAGTGACTGAAATTTTTATTCCAAATTTAAAGAAGGATGAGTATTGACAATTTACAAATAAAGTTAGAAGTATTAATATTATTTATAAGTTAAATGATTATTAATATTGTTA
>APFE030321747.1:79841-104159 GCA_000404065.3 Pinus taeda
ACTTTTACCAGTTCTAACACCATGTAATATTCCCAAATAACTTATCCCATACTCATAACCGATAATCAAATGATAATTCATTAGTGCAATTTGTTAATAAAATGTTTTCCGTTGTAACTTTGCATCATTAACATTGTTCATTTAACCATGCTTGTTAATGATATTTTGATATGCTTGTTAATAATGCTTTGATTGATGTAGTTTATGAACTATCACAAGGTAGTAATATCATCCCCATAACATAATACGAAAGCACATGAATGGAAACTGATATACCCTAGAAACCCGTAGGGATAAACCAACAAATATTAGTTTATACCTTTTGTTCGTTAGTTAGTTAGTCATGATATACTTTAGTTCATCCCTCACTAAGGAAACTATCACTCCATTCTTTGCCAAAGCCATGATTCTTTCTATCACTTCATTCTTTGTGGAAGTCATGATTCTTTCTTGCAAGCACTATAGTTAGTAAACTCCAACATCAAGATTATTCCAATTATCAATTTATCAAAACCCAAAAGTTATGATTTTTTCATTGATTAAATAAAGTGAGAGAATCAATGTCTCAAATATTCAATCTCTACAGGTTATCATGTCAGAATCACTAATAATCTTCCATACATTATCAAGTACTTAATCATAACTATCTAAATATACAATGCCCTAATCATTATCTGCAAAACTATACTTTTAGTGCACTTAATCGAAATGCAAAAAAAGTACTTAATCATAACTATCTAAATATGTAATGCCTTAATCGTTATTTACAAAACTATACTTTTAATGCTTTTAATCCAAATGCAAAAACATGGGAATCAATTTTCGCAACCGTGATATTGTTTCCTAGTTTTTTTTCTTATTGCAAAACCACAACTAACAATCTACTTCTTTTACATTCAAAACCATGAGTAACAATCTACTTGTTCCCTAGAATAAATATCATTCTTTCCTTTTCTAATGTAACAATATAGGTTACTTGCATAAAATGCAACTAATTTTGTTGTTTTTTCCCAAACATAATAGAAAGGCACATAGTTGTAAGTGCATATCCATTTTCCCATATTTCAAATGCATTAAATAAAAGCACACATTTATAAACCCATATATATTTATCCACATTTCACATACATAAATGCATAATTATTATAAGAAAATGCTTATTTATCCTCATTTCCTAAGCATTTCATAGGAATTGTAAAAGCATATTTATTCATCCATATTTCACATGTATTATTTCACATGTATTAAATAAATGCATTGTAGTTAAAAATGAAAAATCCTATGCATTAGGATAACCATATTTATATTATTTCTATGAATGAAGAAATAGATGCATTAAACATTGCATAAGAAATAGATGCATTAAACATTGCATAGCTGCGAACATTTTATTATCACAATGTATTGGTGATACATGGTCAAAGGTCAATAAAATTATTATAATTTTGAGCCATGCAAATCCCCCACACATATATATTGCAAGCCACACGTGATTTATTTCTTACACAGTGTGTGCATACAAATGTAATATTTTACCATGCAAGGGTTAGAGTATGGGGACCATTATGTTTAGTTATCCACCACATATATGAACATACCCAATGCATGTTTCAACCATGATGGTTGATAAATCCTTGAAACCATGTTGACATAGCAATAATTAACACCTTACAAGGTGCAGGTGTTTTTAAACCCTCGACATGGAACCAACACGCAAATGTTAAGATGTAGTCACACACCCCACTCTTTTTCCACTCTAGACAACAAGGAAAGCACGGTTCGGATCTACGTTCGAGAGACTGTAAAGGGGAAACAATTTGTGCTTATTTTATAAGCAACATATCTTCCTACCATCTTTATTCCAAGAATACTTGTGTACACGAAGGTGTGATATAATATTTTCCTTCTTAAATAAGCCTCTGCCTCCCTCTACATAATTAAGATGATTATAATAACCCTGAGCATTTTTGTAAGTGTGATGTTGGATCCCGACATCATCTTTAAAATTTTTAACCTTCCAATAATGAAGATATAAGGGAGTCTTTGGGTATGGTATCTCTAAACGGCCCAGTAGAAGATCTGTTTGCGTTGACCTTTTTCTTCACTGTTGGTCCGGCTTCTAGAAAATACAAATATACCAGCAACAAGTTCGATGTGAAATATTGTATGTATCCATTGTTAAGCCACAAAAAAAATCACATATAACCCCTTTTCATAAGCATGCATATCCATATATTTTGTTCAACTTGTTATTGATATGGTTACAATCATTTCATAACCGTGTCTTGATACAGCCATAATTTTCGGAGCACATCATAATTTTTTCCATGTAATTGAAATTACAATGTGCAGGTCTAGGGATATTACATTCTTCTCCGCTTAAAAATAACAGTATCTTTAATGTTTTTCTTTTCTTTCTTTCATGATAATTATAATTTCATATAATCTTTATCTTTCACGGGAATTTGTTTTTCTCATTTAGATTGCTTTTATTTCTCACAATCTTTTTTTAAGGTCAACTTTCACTCATGGCATTTATCTCGATACATGATAGTTTTGTAACAAAAACAACAAAAGCTGGATCCTTTCTCTATAAAATGAAGGATTTTATTTTTAGGAAATACAAATAAGTAACAACAGTGATGTTTTATTAATAATCATAAATATTTACAACTATGAAAAAAAAGAATTTTTAATTTCACATAATAGGAAAACATATAAATAGACATCGATATACCTTAGAAACCCTGAAGCTAAATACCAACAAACGTTTATTTTATTAAATGTTTCATGAGGGAGTCCAACCCTCATAAAACGTTTATTTTATTAAATGTTTCATGAGGGAGTCCAACCCTCATAAATGGCAACAAGGGATTCCATCCCTTATCCACTTCTAAAATTTTACAAAAAGTAACAAAGTCTTTAATTCAATCATACCTAATTAGAGGCTATTACATTTAACATTATGTCATGTTTTTTGAACATTTTACCCCATTGTTCTTCAATCACAATGTCTTCATGGCAAGATTGTTTACTATAGTAAGTTACCTATTTTAAACTATGATCAATGATCAACGATTTCCCACTCAGCATACAACAATAGTTATACATAATGACCTGACCACTTGCAATAATATTAGTTGTGGTCCATCTTTATATTATTGCAAAATATGTTAGTTTAGAAATCATCACTCCATTCTTTGCAAAAGCCATGATTCTTTCTCACAACCACTCTCATCAGATAACTCTATCATCATGATTATTCGAAATATAAATTTGTCAATACCCAAAATATTATGAATTTTCATCAAGTAAAAAAAGTGAGAGAATCAAAATATCAAATATTGAATATCTACAAGTTATCATTTTAAAATTGCTAATAATCTTCCATGAATTATTCCACTTTGCCTCAAAAAAAACTTTCTTGTACATGCACAAATCAGAGTAAACATCATATCCATAACTAATATTTTACCTTTACATGTATAATCATGTACTTAATAATAAATTTTTAAATATGAAATTCCTTAATATTTATCTACAAAAACACACTTTTAGTGCATTTAATCCAAATACAAAACTATGGGAATCAATTCGTACGACCATGTCATTATTTCCTAGCTGTTCTTCTTGTTGAAATTCGTGGATAATAATCTATTTGTTCTTTAAAATATAAAATCATGGGTAACAATCTACTTTTTCCCTTGAATACAAAACCATTCTTGTCTTTTCCAATGTAACAATGCATGTTATCACTATAACATACATATAATCTTGTTGTTTTTATTCCCAAAACATAATACAAAAGGCACATAGTTATCAGTGAATGTATGTTTTCCCATATTTCAAATGCATTAAAGAAAAGCACACTTTTACAAATCCATGTCTATTTATCCACCTTTCACATGCATAAATGCATAATGATTATAAGGGCATGCCTATTCATGCTCATTTCACTTGCATTGCATTAGCATTAAAATAACATATATATTCATCAATATTTCACATGCATTAAATAAATGCATTGTAGTTAGAAAAAGCTTATTATTTATGGTTGAAAATGAAAAATCCTATGCATTTTTAAAACCATCTATATATTATTTATATGAATCAAAAATCCAATGCATTAACCATTGTAGAATTATGACTATTTTATTATCACAATGCATTGATGATACATTGCGACAGGTCAATAAATTTTATTATTTTGACCATTGCAAACCCCACACACACGCACATATATCCATTGCAAGCCACATGCGAATAATTTCTAACATAGAATGTGCATACTCATGTAATATTTTACCATGTAAGTGTTAATTTATGCACTCGCGCGCACACACACTTACACACATATTTCAATCCACATGCACATAATCTCTTGGAAAATCATCTCAAGGTATTTGGGACTCCCAAAGGTCTCCCACCTATTCATGATCATGATCATGTTATTCATTTGATTCCAGGAAGTGTTCCTCTAAACATTAGGCCTTGTAGATATCTCTGTGCACAAAAGAGTTAAATTGAACATATGGCTACAGAAATGTTAGAGGTCAATATAATTCAACCCAGTCAAAGTCCTTTCTCTGCTCCAATAGTATTGGTGCACAAGAAGTATGGATTATGGCATATGTGTCTGAATTATAGGGAGCTCAACAAGCTCACTATTAAAGATAAATTTCCCATTCCTTCCATTGATGAATTGTTGGATGAATTACATGGAGCAATCTACTTCACCAAGTTGGATATTCGTTCAAGATATCATCAAACTAGAATGAAGACTGAAGGCATTCTGAAAAAGTGTTGAGAACTCATGGAGGTTGTTATGAGTTTTTGGTCATGCCTTTTGCCCTTACTAATACACCTACCACATTTCAAGGTTTGATGAGTTCCATTGTTTGGATGACCATCAAAACTTAACATGAATCGAGATAAAAATCATGGTTGGAAAATATATGAAATGGAATGTGAGAGATAAAGGAAATATGAATTTAAAGATGTGAGTGGGATATAAATACTGGACCCGTACCTAGAACTGGCAAGACATTGCTTGGGTTGAGGAGGTGTAAATTTATGAATGATTTCTGATTAGTTTCATGGCAGGGAAGATGCCTATCATTTAGGGAGGAACTAATGGAATTGTTGTTTGAGGGTGACCTCTATTGTATTTCTATGAATTCATGATACTAAACTTGTGGATGTCTTTAGTAAGGGATAAGAAATTATGCACTTTATGAAATTATTGCTACTATGATGATTTATGTGATTAAGGAACAATATTATCGCTATGTACTTGCAGAGGTACTGTGTTTATTGATTGATAGTTTAAAATAATATGACTAGCACTTGGAATTACATAAATGACTAATAGTTGAATATATTATGATTAAAGATAATGTGATTACAATTGAGAAATACTTACTGGATTCATTGGTCATACAAAATGAGGTTCTTGCTAAGGAGGTTGATAAATCTCTCAAGGTGCTTGTTGTTGGGCTGATAAGCCACTCTTAGAGCTTGTGCCACAACTGATAAACCACCTATAATTAAAATATTGCATGGAGTGCCCATGGCTTCCAAGAGTATTGGCAAGTAGTAATACGCTTTCATAAAGACTTTGTTTTTGCATTTATGAAATTGAAACAATGACTAAAATATTGAAAGTAAAAATTATTTTTCTTTCATAGTTGTAAATATTTATGATTATTAATAAAAAATTATTGTTGTTACTTAGTTGTATTTCCTTAAAATAAAACCCTTAATTTTATAGGGGAAGGATCCCCTTTTAGTTGTTTTGGTTACAAAACTATTAGGTATGGAGATAGATGTCATGAGTGAAAGTTGGCCTAAAAAGCAAATTGTGAGAAATAAAAGAAAAAGTTCCAATGGGAGATAAATATTAGATGAAATTATAATGATAATGAAAGGAAGAAAAGAATAACATTAAGGATAGTTTTATTTTTAAGCAAGGGAGAATGTAATATCCCTAAACCTGGACATTGTAATTTCAATTACATGGAAAATATTATGATGCACTCTGAAAATTGTGGTTGTATCAAGAAACGGTTATGAAATGAATGTAATTGTATCACTAACAAGTTCAACAAAATATATGGATGTGCATGCTTATGAAAAGGGTTATATGCCAAATCTAATAGCATAACAGGAAATTTAAGATCAACCCAATAATCCTATGCAATAATGCACGGAAAGAAGTATAACAATAATGATTAGTAGCAATGGAGATTGAAAAATAGTTCCATGATTGGATGGAGCAGAAAAACAAGGGTTTGACACAGGAGGTGATAGAAATAAGCTGGTAACCATGGAGGGGCAAGGAGGAGGGAGCTCCACTCCCTCCTACAGTAATTTGGTTTCAAAAAGAGGTAGAGAAGTGAATAGAAACAAGCCTCAAAAATCCTCAGAGAACAAGACAAAAATTTCTGACACCCAGAAGGCGGAAGGCAGCAAACCCGATGAAATGGAAGGGACCCACAAAGAGGTCCAATGGGAGGAGAAAGTAGAAGATAGAGGTCAGGCATCTGAGAATAGAGCTAAGATGGGGCCTTGCAAATCAAAGTCTAACATTAAACCGTGGGTAATCCTAAATGATCCAGCTCTACAAGAGCACAAAGATCATATAACAATCTATGCGATCATATGCAAGTTTATTTGCATCTAGCTTACAGAGAAAGAACTGTACACTTGGATAAAAACACGTGGAAACCAAAAGGAGAGTTAAATATACATCTTGGATCCAAGGGTTTTTTTACTGTGGTATTCACAAACTTGGAGGAAAAGGACAAAAGTTTTGAAGGAGGACCATACTCCTATGCAGCTGCTGGTCTATATATGCGACCTTGGACGATGAAGTTTGTTCCGGAGCGAGAAACGTTCACATCGGTCCCAGTATGGATTAGACTATACTCGTTACCTTTAGATTATTGGATGCTAGAATATTTAAAAGCTATAGGTAATAAATTAGGTCATTTCATAAAGATATCAGAGGTGACTTTGCGAGGAAAATATACCTCCTTTGCGTGCATATGTGTAGAGATGGACTTATCAAGAGCACTTCCAGATGAAGTCATCTTAGAAGTTTATGATGAGGAATGGGTTCAGGCAGTTGACTATGAACACATACCATTCAGATGTCGCAAATGTCATGAACATGGACACCTCTTCAGAGATTGCCCACTTAATCAAATGGAGGAACACTAGAAAACTAACAAAGGAAAAGACCCTATAGGTTTTACTAAAGTGGGAGGAAAAGGGAAAGGAGGGGGAAAAAGGACCCAAAAGAAACCTAGTGAAAGAAAAGCACCAAATCACAACAGTTTTGAAATTTAGAAGAAGAAGTAGAAGATGAAGGAATACAAAAGAAACGAGATGACCAACAAAGCGGGAAAGGAAAAGAGAATAGCATGGAGATCACACAGGAACAGAATGAACACCAAATAGACCCACTGAGTACCATGTAACTAGAAAGGGACCATGATATGACCCTAAGTGAAAGTGGTATAGACGACCAAGATTTACAGGAGATCCTTGAGAGGGAGAACCTTGAACTAGAAAAGTTTCTAGAACAAGGAAGCAACAAAGGAATTAACTCTCTACCACAGGATGAAATTGATAGGGTGAAACAACTATTTCTCAATAGGTCACATCCAAAAGCTCTAGGAGTCAATAGAGGCCATGATAACCAAGAAAATAGAGAGGTTACATCAATGGAATTAATAATAGGAAAATCCGCTAAAAACCCAGTGAAGAAAAGAGGAAGGAAGAGACAGAAAGAATTGCTATTATAATGCGGAAAACTCATGATTGACTCAGGCAAGATGAAAGATATCTCCAATTACTCCTTTACAAACCCCCCTAATTGAAGCTCACAACCTAGAACATTAGAGGACTAGGGAGTAGAAGAAAATAAAGAAATCTAGGTAACAGAATCAAAGAAGAAAAACCAGACAGGGTGTTCATACAAGAAACCAAATGCTTAGTAGAGAAGATTAGAGAAAGGTATAGCAAATGGTTAAGTAAGTTTGAGTATCTTAAAGTCAAAGCAACTAAATAAGCTGGAGGAATTCTCACCTTATGGAATCCCCAAAAACTTGGTATACTTGATGCGGAGGCGTCTAGACACCACCTTTCTTTGATTATTCAACCTGTGGGGGACAAGGAGTGTTACATGATCACCAATGTCTATGGCCCTCAACTACTTGAAGATAAATTCAGGCTCCTCACCTCTCTGGAGGAAATGAAAAAAAGACACCCAACAATACCCTGGATTCTGGGGGGAGACTTCAATATGATTAAATCCCTCACAGAAAAATAAGGGGGAACCAGAACACTTGGTAGAGACTCATTTGACTTCCAGAACTTCCTCACCAATATGAGACGGGTGGATATAGACACAATAAATGGCATTTTCACATGGAATAACAAAAGAGGGGGTACTACCCAACTAGCCTTTAGATTGGACAGATTCATAATCTCAAAAGAACTTCTACTCACTAGACGAAGCCTCATAGTGTTCATCCTCCCTTTTGGAGGCTCAGACTACTGGCCCATCCAACTGGAAGCTTCCTTAACTGGTACACCGAGAAATAGACCCTTCAGGTTTGAGAATGTCTGCCTCACTCACTATGATTTCCTTACAAACATTGAGAAGTGATGGAAAGAAGAGTTACACTCCCAAGGCTCAAATATGTTCCTTCTACATCTTAGGCTCAAACACATCAAGAGAAACCTCAAAGAATGGAATAAAAATGAGTTTGGAAATATCTTCAAAGCTAAAGGAGAAGTCGGAAAGAAATTACAGGAAATTAACCAAATTCTTATCATTGAAGGTTTCACAGAGGAAAGAAAAGAGGTACCAAACTCACTTCAACAAGAATGGGACAACATATGTCTCCAAGAGGAAATCTCCTTGAGACAGAAATCCAGAGTAGAATGGATTAATGGATGGGAGAGAAACACCAAATTCTTTCACAAAGCCACCATATCACACAGGACTAACAATAGAATTTCAAAACTCACAAATCTTCAACGAACCGAGAAAAATACTCATGAGGAAATGGAAGATATACTGGTCTAGCATTTTCAAAGCATTGCTGAGGAAACCATAGCAAATAGATCCCAATTCATGAAAATATTTACTCAACACATTCCTAAGCTAGTTTCGAGGGAGGAAAATCATAATCTCAACAGGCCAGTAACAGAGGAAGAGGTCAATGAAGTTATCGAAGAAATGCGTAATGGGAAAGCTCCAGGCCAAGATGGTTTCAATTGGACTTCTTCAAAATACGTTGGAAGATTGTCAAACAAGACATTCCAGAGATAGTGGAGGACTGGAGAAACTCTAAATCAGTTTTGAGGGCGCTTAATGAATCCTTCATTGCCTTAATCCCCAAATAGGAAAAATCCACCTCTCCTGACAGATTCAGACCCATAGCATTATGCAATGTGGTGTACAAAATCATTTCCAAAGTCATTGCCAATAGACTCAAGCCCCTCCTCCCAACTCTAGTGTTAGAGGAGAAAATGGTTTATGCGGAAGGGAGGGAAATTCTCAATAACATCATTCAAGCTCATGAAGTGGTACATTCCCTCAAAACCAATAAGAAAGTGGGAATGATAATACAGCTGGACATAGCGAAAGCTTATGATAAACTAAGTTGGGCTTAAATAAGGGAATTTCTCAGAGCATATGGCTTTGACCACAATTGGATAAGTTGGGTCATGGCTCTTGTTACCACTGCCAGTTGTTCAATTCTTCTCAATGGCTCTTCATCCAGAACCTTCAAGCCTACGAGAGGTCTCAGACAAGGACATCCTCTCTCCTCATTCCTCTTCATTCTGATGATGGAAGGGTGTGGCAGAGCGATCATTACTACCAAGGAGGAAGGAAGAATATAGGGACTGAGACTCACACAGAACGGAGGCACTATGACACATCAATAATTTGTGGATGATATTATGTTGCAGGGTATACCAACAGTCAAGGAAGCTAAAGCATTCAAGCAAATTCTGTATGAGTTTGCAATGATAGCCGGTGCTGAGGTAAGCCTAAAAAAATCAGAGGTCTTCTCTTTCAATACTAATATTTCTATTCAAAGAAATCTCTCCAAAATTCTAGGACTTCAAAGAGATTCACTACCCTCAAAGTATCTGGGAGTTCCCCTCACAGAAAAACCACTGAACAAGGACATCTTGGAGTCTGTAACAAATAAATTGAAAGATAAGGTCAGCAAGTGGACAAGTAGAGCCTTGAACCTAGCAGGGAGGTTGGTCCTCACTAAGGCGATACTCCAAACCATCCCAGTCTACATGCTATCAGCCCTTCCGGCACCAATAGGAGTCCTTCAGCAAATTAGAAATATTCAAAGAGACTTTGGGAAGAGAAAAATAAATGGGCTCTGGTAGCTTGGGGCAAGATCTGCAAACCAAAATCCCATGGTGGTTTGAGTCTACATGACCCAGAAATTCTAAACAAAGTTCTGGGAGAAAAACTCTGGTGGAGATGGCTAAAGGAAATACGAAAACCCTAGGCAAAACTCTGGAAACAAAAATATTCAATGAACTAGCAAGAAATGGACCTCATAATAATAACCAAACATATAAAAGGTTCCCATATTTGGAGCAAGGCCTGGGAAAATAGAGCTTTAGTATAAAAACATAGTTTCTAGGAGATCAGAAATGGAAATCTTCCCTAGTTCTTGGAGGACAACTGGCAACAGGAAGGTAACCTTAGCAGAGAGGAATTAGAAAGCATACAAATTGATACCATTAACAAAGGATTAAAGAAAGTAAGTGACTATTGGGATCAGTCAAGGGACAATAGCAAATGGAGAATTTGGAAGCTACGAAACTACAGTGAGCTAACCCCACTGAAAACTCAAGCCAAAGCTCTGGAAGCTATTTTGGAAAAGAGACAAATTTACCTCAACTTTAGATGACCTATTAAGATGGGGCAAAAATAATAAGTGTGTTTTCAACCTCAAAGAAGCCAAAAGAATAGTCACAGGGCTTAACTTCCCAAACACTGACAAGACAGGGAAAGAACTACGGAATAACCCACATTGGATGAAGATGAAACTGTTCAGGTGGTTGGCTCAACAAGACAAGCTTCTAACTTAGGAGAATCTCAAAAAGAGAGGTTTTGATGGCCCCTCAAGATGTCACCTATGCGGCCAGCAGGAAGAAACCACATATCATCTTCTTAACCTCTGCTCCTTCACCTCAATCCTATGGAACTGGGTAACAGATGTCTTCAAGCAGATAGTCAGGAATGAAAATAATATCACTATTACATTGAAAAATTAGAGAAGAGATTTCTCAGACAATGAGACAATAAACATAGCCTGGGCTGTGATTCCAGGGTTCTTGATCTAGAATGTATGGAAAGAGCGCAACAACAAGATCTTCAAAGGCAAAAATGGCCCAATTAGAAGCATCATAGCGCTAATCCTAAAACATCTCAAGGAGACGATCAACACCCTTGGGGGATTTTCTACAGGAAAGCACACAGGCCACAGAGAGGCTCACATTCTAGAAAGGTTGGAACTTTAGATGCATATCCCTTAGAGTCTAAATCATACTACTAAGCATACTTTAGAGGGAAAGGCTTTTTGGCAACCCCCTCCATAGGGTTTTTTAAAGTTCAACATAGATGGAGCCTCAAAAGGTAACCTTGGAGACGTTGGTTATGGAGGAGTCATAAGAGATGAGGAGGGCAACATAAAAGTCATATTTCACAGTCATCACGGTAAAGCCACCAACAATATGGTTGAAATCATGGCTATGGAGCAATGCTTGGAGATTCTATGAGAGCACAATACACATAATGTTATCATCGAGGCTGACTCGGAATTAGTCATCAATTCGATCAAGCGGATAGGCACTGGACCAGATAAAATCTCAAGCCATTGGAGGCTTCTACAGGTGTATCACAGAATTCAATCACACCTAAGAATTCTAAGAACTCTTAGTTTTGTGCATGTACGCAGGGAAGCCAATAGAGTAGTGGACTCGTTAGCCAATGAAGGGGTAAGATGCACATGAGATAACATGTGCTACAGGTGGGAGGAGGTATGAGACAACCAAATATGTGAAGGTTATTCATCTTGAGCCCTCACAGACATGGAGCAATACCAAAACAGACAGGGAAGCTGACTATCACCTTTCATCAATGAAGAATAGGAGTAGTTAGGAAGATACACAGAGTTTGGGAACTTGTAGGTCTTGAAGAAGATCACCATAGTTTGCCTTTGCATTGGTGCATCAGACACAGAGTCTTTATGGCTTGGCGCCATCATGGGTCAAAGCGGTTTCCAGGTCCCCGGGCACCCTCAAAATCTGAAATGTTCTTCAAGAAAAGCAAACGATGCCACTCACTATCGACCATGTGGCTCTGTGAGGAGAGGGATACTTCGCTCGATACTAGCCTCGGCCATGGGATCATGGAGCGACAGATCAAAAGCTACGGGCCAAAGAGCAGGTTGGTGGGTTCAAGAGATAGTCAATGGGAGTCAAAACAACTTTCGGTATACCACCCTTTTCGGGCACCCTCAAAACCAAAAGTGGTATCTATTAATTATATGTGATGCCAATCAATTGTCAACACGTGGCTTGGGGTGGAGAGAGAATACAACCCTCATCAGGCAGGTATTCCTCGATCTTTTGCTCCGCCCAATATGACCATTAGCCGTTTGATCATGAGGGGGAAGATCGATGACTATAGGCTGTTGAGGAGGTTAGTGGGTTCTGGAGAAAGTTAGCGGACCTGGAATCTTTTGGATAATGTATCTATTTCCCTCTTAAGTCTTCCTAATGGTTTAGCGCCAGAGGAAGTTAAACGACAGATCTACGTTAAGTTTCAACGAGCATGTTTCTGGGTCTGAGTTAACCTCAGCGGACTCAAAATCTCTTGGATACAATCTCTATTCCCATCTTTAAGTCCACCAAATGTTTTGTGAGGGCATCATTTTTTGTACGAGTACTAAGTGCTGATTTAAATCTTCCCTTTGTTGCGAAATTGCTTCCTCTTTATACCTGTTGTAACTTATGTAACATATTTTCAGTCACAAGTTAATAGAAGGCCTGGCTCTTGCTTTAGCAAAAAAAGAAAAAGAGTTATATGTATTTGTTTTTGTGGCTTAACAATGGATACATACAATATTTTACATTGAAGTTGTTGCTTGTATGTTTGTATTTTATGAAATTCAAACCAACCATGAAGAAAAATGTCAAAGAAAACAAACCTTCTACTCATCCATTTAGAAAAGATACCATACCCACAGACTCCCTTATCACTTCATTAATGGAAAGTTAAAATTTTTAAAGATGATGTTGGGATCCCACATTATTCTTCCAGAAATTCTCGAGTTATTATAATCATCTTAATTATGTAGAGGGAGGCAGAGGTTTACTTATGGAAGAAAATAATATATCACGCCTTCATGTAAACAAGTATTCTTGGAATAAATACGGTAGAAACACATGTTTCTTATAAAATAAAGACAAATTGTTGCCCCGTTACAATCTCTCGAACATAGATCCGAACCGTGCTTTCATTGTTGTCTGGAGTGGAAAAAGAGTGGAGTTTGTGACTACATCTTAGCATTTGCGTGTTCGTTCCACGTTGATGGTTTAAAAACACCTGCACCTTGCGAGATGTTAATTATTGTTATGTCAAGATGGTTTCATGGATTTATCGACCATCATGGTTGAAACATGCATTAGGTATGTTCATATATAGGTGGATAACCAAACATAATGGTACCCATACTCTAACCCTTGCATGGTAAAATATTACATGAGTATGCGCACACTGTTAAGAAATAAATCACCGATGGCTTGCAATGGATATATAGATATATATATATATATATATATATATATGTGTGTGTGTGTGTGTGTGTGTGTGTGTGTGTGGGGAATTGCATTCGTCAACATTATAGTAATTTTATTGACCTGAAAATGTATCACCAACACATTGTCATACTAAAATATTCGCGGTTCTCCGATGTTTAATGCATCTATATAAAAATAATATAAAGATGGTTATAGTAATGAATAGAATTTTTCATTTTTAGCCATAAATAACCCAGCTTTTATAACTACAATGCATTTATTTAACAAGGAGCCACTGCCGTGGCGGTAGTCCCTGCCGAGGTCTACAAAAAAAATATTATTAAAATGGAAGTAAAAAAAATATTACATTAAATATTTAATCTTATGATATAGCATTGATTCTATTGATTCTATTAAATGTAAAGATTTTGGATAGCATCAGCTCTCGAATTCTTTTTGTAAGATATTCCCATAGCTACAAAATTGTAATGTTGCAGCACCTTCACTAAGAAGGCTATTACTACCAAGGCCCCAAAAATGGAGGAATATACTTTGATTTTGGATTTGATTTGGTGATGGTCTTGAAGAAAAAAAACAGATATAACTTCCCCAAGGAAAAAGGAATAGACAAGTTGAACTGCTCCAAAAGCTAAGGCTCCTGCACAGCCTAATAGAGCATGCTTCCATTCCGGAGTATTTAAAAGAAGCAGTCCACCAAATGAAGGGGCGGACGGAGGCTTCTGTTCAACTATCAGTTCTCGTTGGACTGATGCAGACATGTTCGAACTCGATCTGCTATAGATGCTAGAGCTCCTTGCTCTCAAAGACCGGTCTAGCATAGTGGAGCCTTCGAATCGCTCATCTTGCTTATCTGCCGCGGCCTGTTGACTGGTAGCCTTTTATCCCTTTGTCGATGTCAAGCAGTAGACCAAACTTATTTTAGTCTGTATTGAAAAATGGTCATGGCGTTAGGCGAGGAAGAGACGTTGGGCACAATCACGGCTGTATGTATCTCCTCTACAAAACCATGAGATCACAAAAAACTGCATTTCAATGACATGAGAATAATTTGAAGAAATTAACTCATATGTAGGTTTCATAACCATAAGAAATAATTTGAAGCCCTACAATTTTGAGAACTGATGATATAATATATGATGACAGCATGCCATGGATACTCCGCAACTTGAGAAGCCTGCCAATATTCTGGACGCCCAGAGGGTGGTTGAGGCCGAAATGCTTAACAGCTCAACTGGCCAGGTCGATCAGGAAGGCATTGCTGCAGCGATTAAGGCAGCCCCAGACTACAATGTTTCTAGTGCGTACGTTAATCCCAACGTTCTCTAATACAACGAGCTCCAGTGGGTACCTTACCAACACTCGGGTTTGCTCATTTCTATAAGGATCCATATCCATGATATCCATGTCTATGAAATTCAGAGTTTTCAGAGTTGAAGCTATGTTGTCGATTTGAAATTTCTGTTGCAATGCCCAATTGCAGTGTTTCGTTTTTAAATTTCTGATTATATAGCTCTGCCGGCCAAATATTTTGATAGCTGAGACTATTTTTATATTTCTGATTGTATATCTCTTCCCATTAATCATTTTAATAATAACTGACAGATGCGCTTTGAAATTGTCAATCTATCATGTGAGCATAGCTTGATTTATTTGTGGCAAATGACTCCACTTGTGGAAGATTTTTGTTGGGTCTGTGAAATATGTCTTCTAATGGAAGATTAGAAGATTCCGGTCTGTGAAATATATCTCCTAATCTTTCATTCAAAGTGAATTTTTATTTTTTAAAGTTGGGTGGTTCTCCATTTTCTAGATTTATTCGATGATAACCAATCGAAATGGGTGGTTGTCCATTTTTCTGTTTTTAGATTTACTGGATGATAACCAATATTTCTAGCTTTACTTATTTATTCACCGCAATGTTCTGTCTACAAGGTCATGTGATCCATATGGCATTACCCTTCTTTTTAAAACAAAAGAACGTAATCTAAAATAAATTTTCAGATTTTATTATCGATCCTCTTATTTCACGTTTTGCCTATTAGATTTTTAGCATAATGGGATTTTACCAAATTTTAAGATGGTATAACAATGCCAACGTCGTCGTTTTTTTGATCTTTTCGAAAAGGAAAACACACTCATAGTTTTCTCGTCTATTTTCGCCATTTAAGATTTCAAAATTTAAGTGAATTAATAATTGAATAAACTATAATTAACCATTAAAATATCTTTAAAGAAATTGTCTTCTCGAACAAAATCCGAAACTCAAAATATCTTAATAGTCCTGATCGTTGACCGCCCATTAATGCATTCGTTGACCATGTTTTTTTGGTGTTATCATTGTTTAACCAAAGTTTTAAAATGACAATTATCGTCTATCAAAATTTTAACCAAAGTTTTTGGCTGGGCAAAAAAGGACCTCTTATTGCCGGCTTCACTTATACCAATGCAAAAATGTGGTGACAAATTATAGTTTATCCAATTATTAATTTTGACTTCCAATTATTTAGTGATAGGACTATTTATTGTTATTTGAATTTTTGTTGTAAGATATTCCATTTATCTTTTTCCATTCATATGTAGTCCTTGCCGATATGCAACAGTGAGCTATTCCGTGAGGTTTGGCTTTGTTTTTTAGTGAGTAGGTTAGCAGTCAATATTCATTTCTTAGCCAGCATTATCCAGAATCAACCAAAAGCTAAATCTGCACATAAGTTTTGGTTTGTATTCGAGTCTAAAGAGACCATTTCTTTTTAATACATAATCAATGTTGTTATATTTATCTGATTGGGTATTTATCTGATTGGGTACTGAGAATTGAATCTTCTCATGCATTTCAGTTAGCCCTAAACGAAACTGAGACGGTAATTGAGAGAGCCATTATGTACATTAGCCATGACGTGGCAGTTGCAATGTGGAAGCCTGATACTGAAGCAACGTGGAAGCCTGATCGCCGTATTTAATCGTATTTATTTGCTTGGGTATTTACCTGATCACCGTATTTAATCTTATATTTATCTGCTTGGGTATTTATCTGATTAGGTACTGAGAATTGAATCTTCTCATGCATTTCATTCAGCCCTAAATGAAACTGAGACGGTGATTGAGAGAGCCATTATGTACATTAGCCATGACGTGGCAGTTGCAACGTGGAAGCCTAATCACCGTATTTAATCGTATTTATCTGCTTGGGTATTTACCTGATCACCGTATTTAATCTTATATTTATTTGCTTGGGTATTTATCTGATTGGGTACTGAGAATTGAATCTTCTCATGCATTTCATTCATCCCTAAACGAAACTGAGACGGTGATTGAGAGAGCCATTATGTACATTAGCCATGACGTGGCAGTTGTAACGTGGAAGCCTAATCACCGTATTTAATCGTATTTATCTGCTTGGGTATTTACCTGGTCACCGTATTTAATCTTATATTTATCTGCTTGGGTATTTATCTGATTGGGTACTGAGAATTGAATCTTCTCATGCATTTCATTCAGCCCTAAACGAAACTGAGACGGTGATTGAGAGAGCCATTATGTACATTAGCCATGACGTGGCAGTTGCAACGTGGAAGCCTAATCACCGTATTTAATCATATTTATCTGCTTGGGTATTTACCTGATCACCGTATTTAATCTCATATTTATCTGCTTGGGTATTTATCTGATTGGGTATTGAGAATTGAATCTTCTCATGCATTTCATTCAGCCCTCAACGAAACTGAGACAGTGATTGATTTTAAATTTCGTTGACAAAGACACAAAGGTTTCCCGCCATATTCAGCATCCTTATACGGACACCAACCAGTTTGCGTGACTTATTTGTTTGTTTAAATTCAAGTATTTCATTCAGCCCTAAACGAAACTGAGACAGTGATTGATTTTAAATTTCGTTGACAGAAACACAAAGGTTTCCCGCCATCTTCCGCATCCTTACACGGACACCAACCAGGTTGCGTGACTTATTTGTTCGTTGAATTTCAAGTTGAGTTGTGTTAATGGTCCCTACCAGTCATGCTTGCACCCTAGCGAATAAACCTATCATCAAAATCTTTATATTCACTAAAACAATATTTCACATCAGGAGATAAAAACAACACAACAAACTTGTGGGTCCACATCGTGCTTGCATGCAACCCACGTTGCCTCTCATTGATGTCACGCACGTCTTCTGGGTGATCGCAAATGCCCGCCGAGGAATCGAAGAGGCCGATTTGAATAGTAAAATGCTTGCAAATGTCTAGGATTGTCTTATTCCCAATGCCCCCAATCTGGGACATGTGTGTCTGCAAACGGGAATAGAGCATTATCCGAGCGTTCATGATATTTCCGCCTAGGCTGACTAATGGCTCGAAATTCAGCCACCATGATAAGTTGCAGGACATACTGTTTGAAAATTTAGGAGGAAAGAGTGATATTAAGATCCGCTGGTCCATCAATTGGCCCGCTGTAATATTATTCGGTTTCTCTCCTTTGACTAGCTACTCCTCCATGAATTTCCTGGTTTCTCTTGCAGTTTACGTTGCGAGCTGCAAGGAGGAGGGCACGCAGTTCAGATTCCCGGGGAATTCCATCACATGGGAGGGGATTTCAGAGGCTTCAGATGCGAAACCCATTGGGGAGTAGCAGATATGGGCATGCGTTGAACCAAATGGGAAGAACAAGGTATTTAATGTGAGCAACGAGGATGTATTCAGATGGAAAAATCTGTGGACTGTGGTTGCAGAGAAGCTGGAGGTGGAGGCGGGTGATTATGAGGGGCGTTGATTTTCTTTGGCAGAGGAAATGAAAAGTAAGAGCAGTGTGTTGGAGGAAATAGTGAAGGAGAAGGGGCTTGTGGAGAGCAGGCTTGAAGAAGTGGGGGAACAATGGTGATTATCTGTTGATAGAATATTGAACAGGAGTTTGATGAAGGGTGTGAGCATGAGCATGAAGAAGAGAAAGGACTATGGTTGGGTTTAGGAACACAGAAAGGTCTTGTCTTGAATGGATCGATATGCTGAAAACCCATAAAATCATTCCTTGATTGAAAGGTATAGAAAACAGGCATGACTAATTGCATTTTCAAATGTTGCAAACCATACGTAGTCTCTCTTCTCGATTAGGATAAAAAGGAAAGTTATTTCGACCTGTAACTTTTCAAAGTGCAATCAAAATTAAATTGCATTTTGTAATCATTTTATGTTTCCGAATTTTTGGTTTGAATAATTTTTATTGTTATTTAAGATGTGCCTTAATTGAGATAGGTACATGTGAATGTCTTAGTGAGCAAAATGAATGACCTGACGTACCAGGTCACATTGCTCTGTGCGATTGATATGTGATAGTGCTGCTACCTGAGTGGCAGACTTCAAATCTTGGCTTGTATGTTTCTGTTTGTCATTCTAGAGGTGAGATTCGAGAACCATTCAAGGATCTTGTCATATTACAAAGCAATTGAATAAACAATTCATTGAAATAACTGCACGACTAGGTAACTTGTTTTTTTTTTTCTTTGGACATACAATGCATTGTTTTGTGTGAATGAAAAACTTTCATATTGTAAGCACGGATTTGGTCATCAAGTAATACAAGGAGAAGAAATACCCTCATCTTGAATGGGATAAATATGTTGTTGTGTCAATTTGTTTTTACAGAAACTAAATGGCTTGTTTTTTTGGACCTGAAGGAAATGCAGAAATAGATTTGACTATAGATTAAGCTTCTTGGCTTATTGGTGCTAGTTCTGTTTATGCTATAGGATTATATTTGTTTCTTCATTTTGTAGGGCGCACTCAAAACCATAATTTGCAGGAAAACGTGTTCAGAAAACAAGTAACAAAGGTATATATTGACAATTTTATGAGGTTGCTATATAAAATGAAGGCTTCAAAGTCCTATATTTGTTTCTTCATTTTGTAGGGCGCACTCAAAACCATAATTTGCAGGAAAACATGTTCAGAAACAACTAACAAAGGTATATATTGACAATTTTATGAGGTTGCTATATAAAATGAAGGCTTCAAAGTGAGGATTCCTTACTGGATAAAATGGGGCATACCATGAATGCAGGGGAGCTTGTTTTGGGACACCGAAACTCGTTGGAGAAGATGTCCTCGAGGCTGGAAGAACATCAATGTTCCACATATTGAACCAGCAATCTCCCTTCCTATTTTTATTTTTACAAGTAGAGTAATATAAACTAATTAATGAAAACAAAGATAATGTATATAAACTAATTAATGAAAACAAAGATAATGTGAAAAAGTACTTACAACCATCAATATATGAATGCATGAACATAAATCTTTGGGAAGTTCACACATCTGTTCCATTATCTATGTAACAGATTTAAGTAAATGACAGTCTCTAACTAATTCCCTGCAACAGGCTTCGGTAATTTGCATGTAGCTTGGGGAATCCAATCTGCACTGCAACAAGCTTTGAAATGTTTTCTAACATGTTGACATTGATTCCCAGCTGTAGTGCAATTAGTGTCACTTACACAGGGAGTAGTGGCACAATCAAGGTACACCGTTAATACAACAAGAATATCTTACAACAAGAATATGTGCATGGAAATAAAACAAGAATATGTGCATGGAAAGAAAAGAAAACATTGAATGAATATGTGCTAACCCCTGTGATTTTGCTATCCGTTTTACCCAGGCCGGTGAAAATGGGTGTATTCGCCCTTCTATCAAGCTGGATTGATGCTGCCACTAATTCTACTTACAGGAAGAAGCGTAAACAATTTCAGGTAGCCGAGCGGAAGCTAACATTCAACGGAAGCGTAAACAATTTCAGGTAGCCGAGTGGAAGCTAACATTCAACGGAATGAAGAGCAGGTAACATGCAATGGAATGAAGAGCCCAAGCTGTAAACAAGAGCCCAAGCTGTAAACAGTCCTGGCAGCCAACAGTGACAAGTGTAAGCTTGTAAGCTCCACGGGTTTATGCAACAGTGACAAGTGTTTGTAAGCTCGACCGGTTGCCCCAACCTTACTTAGGATAAAATACCTTTTGAAAACTTTGCTTCGACCTTTGTTTCAAAAAACTTTACCGTTAGTTCAAAAACTTAGGATAAAATAGCAGAAACAGCATTGGGGCACGTGAAGCCTGCAATAAGAGGTTAAATGCAAAAGTTTGGTTAAAACTTCATTGCGCGAAACTGAAATTCCCAAACTTTAGGTTAAATTTTGGTGAACAGCATGGTCAACGGCAATTAATACTGGGTCAATGCTCGATCGAACGCTATAGTCCCTGCTATGCCTGAGGCAGGGACTAATAAGTGTGAAATATGGATGAATATATATATATGATTTTACAATATTTATGAAAAGCATGCAAAATGAGGAGCTCTTATAATAATTATGCATTTAAGCATGTGAAATTTTGTGAAATTTTTATAAATATACATGGATTTATAAATGTGTACTTTTATTTAATGTATTTGAAATATGGGAAAATGGACTTATATTTATAACTATGTTCCTTTCTAATATGTTTGGAAAAAAAATAACAAGATTAGTCGTGTATTTTATGGCATAAACTTACATTGCTATGCTAGAAAAAGACAATAATGATATTGTATTTTATTGAACAAGTAGATTGTTACCCATGGTTTTGAATGTAAAAGAAGTAGATTGTTAGTTGTGGTTTTGAAATAAGAAAAACAACTAGGAAACAATACCATGGTTGTTTAAATTAATTCCCATATTTTTTCATTTGGATTAAGAGCATTAAAAGTGTAGTTTTGCAGATAATATTAAGGCATTGCATATTTAGATAGTTATGATTAAGTACTTTTTTTTGTATTTGGATTAAGTGCATTAAAAATGTAGTTTTGCAGATAATGATGAGGGCCTTGCATGTTTAGATAGTTATGATTAAGTACTTGATAAGGCATGGAGGATCCAAGTGGCATAATGAATGGAAGATTATTAATGATTATGGCATAATAACTGGTAGAGATTGAATCTTTGAGATTCTGATTTTCTTACTTTATTTAATTGATGAAAAAATAGTAACAAAAATAGTAACTTTTGGGTTTCGATAAATTGATATTTTGAATAATCTTGCTGTTAGAGTTTACTGACTATAGTGTTTGCACGAAAGAATCATGACTTTCACAAAGAATGGAGTGATAGAAAGAATCACGACTTTCACAAAGAATGGAGTAATAGTTTCTTTAGTGAGGGATAAACTAAAGTATATTATGACTAACTAACTAACAAAATGTATAAAGCTTTTCCCTTTAGGTTTCTAGGGTATATCAGTGTCCATTCATGTGCCTTATTATTATGTTATCTCGACTATATTACTAGGCCAATCAAAGTATTATTAACAAGCATATCAAAGTATTATTAACAATCATGGTTAAATAAACAATGTTAATGATACAAGGTTACAGTAGAAAGCATTTTATTAACAAATTGCATTAATGCATTTCATTTGATTATTGGTTAAGAGTATGAGATAAGTAATTTGGGAATATTACATGGTGTTAAAACTCGTAAAAGTTTCCAATCATATATATTTTGTATTTACAAGTCTTTTACTATTTTTTTTTTTTTAAATAAAGTATTATACAATATTTAGGAATAATTAGAAGAGATTTTCTTTTTTAACTTTATTGTTAGAGTCTTATGCTATTTCATATTTGAAATATAAATATTTTATATATTTTTAACTACATTTTCTCCGTTTCGAGTTGATCAAATTAAAACTTCCACCCAAATATGTTATTATTTTGTTTTTAATTATAGCTACATTAACTTTTAATCAAAACTAATGTCAACTATATATTATTTATTTTGTTTTTAATTAGAGGCTACATTGTTTTATTATCTAGAAAAATTATATTTTTATTTTAAAAAACACATTTACTTAACTCAATACACATCTCCCTAATATTAAAATGAATATGAATGTGTTTTCTTTTTACTTTTAGTTAATTTATAGTTTTTTAACTTGATATAAAATGATTATTTAACATGAATATTAAAATATTTATATTTATGATAAATAATGAGAGTATTTTTATAGCCTATCTTTGAGAGAATATTTTTATCACATATTTTTTATTGCAATGTAAGTATGAATAAAATGAAAGTAATAATAAAATTATTTATTCCATGACTTCGCCACCCCTTGGAATATAATCGCTGAAGTACATGGGCCAGTTAATGTGAACTCTCTGGTTAAGATAAATCGCGCTGAATGGAGTTATCATCAGATCGTGGTCACCATGCTGTCACCCGATCCGCTAAAGAGCAACCCGTCCTGCGGCACGACGACAGTATCGACGGCCTCACTGTCAGCTCCGATCGTCTAGATGCTCTTGGAGTCCACCACCTCCCACACTTTCCACGGCGCGATCGTGCGATAAAAGCGCGAAGGTGTGGGAACTGCGGGAGTCCAAGCGCATCGAGACCATCGAAGCTCACAGTAGACGGGCTGCTCTTCCCCATATCCGATGATTGCAAGATTGAAAATATCGAGTCAAATAGAAAACGGCCTTCTTCTGCAACGATCTTCTATGTATATTGACGCCATGCCGTCCACAACTCTGAAATCTACCAGTCTTTCTCACCAAACGTATCTCTGACCACTATTTATCGACTACCATAAGGATTTGAAAAAGATAGGAGGGGTAAAATCTCAGAACAATTACCTAATGCCAGCCTGTGTTTATGCCAGCAGAATTGAATGGTATTCATTTTGTTTTCTGAAAGTCTTTCTTCACAGGCAATATTTGCGTCGATACGGAGTTCCCATTTGTAAATGCCCCGGCTATGTGCTTAGTGATGAAACTGCAATCAAACCTCTTCCATTCTCCTTGCGTGGATACATTCAGAGGAGGACACATGTCACGGTTTCCATTTGAAAATCCCAAAAACATCTATGTACTTTTTATGCAACTTTAATTTAATGCAATAAATGGAATCTTCCTATCTCCCAGACGCGGTATCCAGTATCCATGTGGATTTTGAACAAACCTCTCAAGTCTTGTCCTTTTCAAGGAATAAAACACCTTCAATAATGTCTTAAGCTTTGTCAGAAACTTAAACCAAATATCTTAAAGAGAAACAGTTTTCCTTCATGAAAGAAGAACCAGATGTATCGGATGTCCAATCTTGTCGTGTATGCAAAGTACCTGAAACTTGATGGTGCCATAATTATATTGTCAAAATGAAGGTACCATAGCTATAATGTGAAAATGGCAAGTTTTGGTAATGTAGAGGCACTTTACCCAATGCAATATTAATGGGATATATACTCCATATAATTTGCACGGAGGGAGAGTTTTTCTAGGTATAGCATTTTTTTCCTAGTTAATACTAATCTAAGTACTTATGGGGATTTGAACCGGTGACCTATGGCAAGGAGTGCCTTATTCATTACTTTCAATACAACATTCATGGCAATATAAATCCATATATTTTCACTTCACACTTTTGTA
>APFE030321747.1:108285-127572 GCA_000404065.3 Pinus taeda
TCATAGTTACAATTTCTTTATAATGGTTTTAACAATAGATTACGATTTATTTGAATAATAAAAAATTATTTTAAAGTATTTTAATTTTTTGCAAAGAAAGTGTATTGGAAAAATGTTGGCATTTTAATTAACTTGTACCTATGTTTACATATTTTTAAAAAATGTGCACCAAAAACCTTATGAGAAATGTCTTCTTAGCATAGTGATGCAGTGAAATTCACCTCTACTTGCAATGCCCACATCCATGCACATGCAATCTCAACTTAATATATGAGGCGAGAAGCATCAAATGAGGCCATATGTAAAACATGCTCACAACCAAAGTTTTAATCGTAATAGCTAACACTCATTTAATGACATTTCTAATTACTTTTAAATAAGGTAATATAACTCTCATATCTCTAACAATTCACACAAAATGATCCACTTCAATGAGTTCATGCAAACTCAAATTAACATTTTCAGGCAAACTCAAAGCATTTAATATAACACGAAATAATACAAGGAGTCATACACAGAGCCTTTGGAAAATTTGTGTTTCCATTAACAAAGAAAAGTTGTACATGCATAACCTCACAATCATACATTTCACTCTGACTAAAAAGTAGAATTAAGAATTGCAATAGATTTTCTAAATATTAAAAGTACTCCATAAATCCTCCATAAATCACTCCATAACTCAAATTTTCCTAAAGCCTAAAATCACTCCATAAATCATCAATAAATCACTACATAAATCATATTTTTCCAAATTCTAAAATCACTCAATCTATCCCTAGAATCTCTCATGCTTTTCAAGGTAGATTTGTTTCTTCCTTATGGAGAAAATATCACCTATATATCCATAGATTTTATAAAACTATGACTCATTAGTTCTAAAATTGAAAATATATCAACTTGGAAAATACAACGTATTTACATATAGAAGAATATAAATTCTTCTAAAAAATGAAGACCCCATTTTAAGGAGGAGGACATAGCTAAAACTGCTTTTAAAACAAGGTATGGGCATTATGAGTTTTTGGTGCTACATTTTGGGTTAACTAACGCCCCGCAACTTTTATGTGCCTAATGAACAACATATTTTGTCAATATTTGGATAGATTTGTGCTGATATTCATTGATGACATATTAATATATTCTTGCACTATGGAAGAGCACAAGGATCACCTCATATTAGTGTTGCAAACCCTCCGAGCACACCAGTTATATGCCAAGTTCATCAAGTGCGATTTCTTCAAGGAAGAAATACAGTATCTGGGCCATATAATCACAAAGGAAGGGATTGCGATAGATCCTGAAAAGATAAAAACCATACTGGAATGGCCCGTACTGAAAGATGTGGCAGACATCAGGTCCTTCATGGGATTAGTCGGTTATTACAGTCGATTTGTAGAGGGATTCTCGAGAATAGTGTATCCTAACACTTCCTTGCAGAAAAAAGGAAGAGCTTTTAGATGGACCCCAGAATGCCAAAGAAGTTTTGAGCGGCTTAACCACTTGCTCACCACCGCACCCATTTTGAGCATAGCTGATCCTAATAAGGACTATGTGGTGTGCACTGATGCAAGAAAGGAAGGTGTAGGAGGCGTGTTGATGCAAGAAGGGAAGGTAATTGCTTACGAGTCAAGAAAGTTGAAAGAACATGAGCAGAAATATCTTGTTTATGACTTAGAATTGGTAGCCATCATACACGCCTTAAATATGTGGCGGCATTACCTTATGGGGAGGAAATTTTTATTATTGAAAGACCACCACAGTCTGACCAATTATTTTAGCCAACCTACTTTAAATGCCAGGAAAGCATGGTGGGTGGACTTCCTAAGTGGTTTTGATTTTGAAATCAAGCATTTGAAAGGGAAAGAAAACCGAGTGGTGGACGCCCTAAGTCGGAAGTTACAATGTTTATATGAAATTTCCTGTAGCTAATGGAAAAGTTGTTTCGACGAGATGATTAAAAAAGTAGCAGAACAAGATATCGTTTATCAGCAAATAAAACAGCAGGTACAACAGCCAATCAACAAAGAAAATGAGCAAGAGTGTGTGGTGGACGAAACTGGAATGTTGTATTACAGGAAAAGGTTGTATGTGCCCAATCAAAACAGCATTAAAGACATAATTTTGGATGAATTTCACAAAAGTCATTATGTTGGACATCTCGGCTACCAGAAGATGATCACTGCGCTTCAAAAGCAATATTACTGGCCGGGTATGAAAAGAGATGTGGTGGATTATTTGGCACACGGTTTAGAATGTCAACAAATTAAGGCCAAACATCAACACCCTACGGGGTTGTTACAACCATTACCCATTCCAGAATGGAATCGGGAAACTATTTCTATGTACTTCATAACCAATTTACCCAAGACAAGGAAAAATAATGTCTCCATCATGGTGGTGGTGGACAAGTTAAGTAAATCAACACATTTCATACCTATACAGTCTACTTATAGAGCGGTACAAATCGCCCATATTTTTATGCAGAACATGTTTAAGTTGCATGGGCTACCAAAAACAACAGTTTCATACCATGATGTTAAATTTACATCGGTCTTTTGGAAAAAATTGTTTATGAAGTCAGGGACAAAGCTAAACTTTAGTACAGCATACCACCCTCAGAGTGATGGGCAAACAGAGCGAGTGAACCAGGTGGTGGAAGACATGCTAAGGGCATATGTAATGCAACAACCAACCAAGTGGGAGGATTACCTGCACTTGGTCGAGTTTGCGTATAACAATGGTTATCATACATCACTGCAGATGAGCCCGTTTGAAGTTATGTATCGGCAGAAGTGTCACACACCCTCAAGTTGGGGTGGACCGGAAGACAAATTGATGTTAGGGCCTGAAATGCTTAAAGAGATGGAGGACATGGTCAAGAGGGTGCGCTCCAATTTAAAAGCAGCTCAGGATAGGCAAAAGAGCTTTGTTGATTGGAAAAGAATATTTAAGGAGTACCAAGTCAGTGACCATGTGTATGTAAGAATACGAGAAAAAAAGAGGATGCTACAATGGAACGGTTGCACTAAGTTGGCGCCTCGATTTTGTGGACCATTTCAAGTCTTAGCAAGGATTGGGCCAGTGGCTTACCAGCTCGCCTTGCCAAGTCACATACGAGTCTATAATGTTTTCCATGTTTCTGTATTGAAAAAATATGTTTATGATCGTAAACATGTTATCAGATGGCATGATATATAGGTGAGAAGTATCTATGGTACATCAGTTTAAGTGTTTTACCTTTAAAAGAAAACTAATTTAGGATGTTGCATGTTGCAGGTCGAACCAGAAGGAGAAATCTTGGTCAAACCGCTAAACATCCTCGACCGGAGAGAAGTCATGCTGCGAAAGCGGGCTATTACCCAAGTTAAAGTGCAGTGGTAGCACTTTAGGCCTAATGAGGCGACCTATGAAGATGAAGAGGTTATGAAACAAGCTTAACCAGGGTTGTTCAGGGTCGAAAGACATCGGGACGATGTCCAATTTCAGGAGGGGGAGGTGTGATGCCCCCGGGAAAAAATGTAAGTATTTGATTTTTACTCTGGTAAAAGACAGAACTAAATATGACATTGTTAGTTGTTTGAAATTTAATAGTCTGGTTATTATTATTTTTTTTAAAAGAATATAAAAATAATGTCTCTTAGAATAATACGGGAACTTCTAAGGAGGAAGTTGGAAAGAGGCAGTTGCTGAGAATGCAACCCTAACTACCTCCCCTAACTAAAAGGATTTTGAAGAAAAGGAAGAGGGGAGAGGCAAACATTTGTGATGTAGAGACAGGCAGAGAGGAGGAAAAGGCTAAGTCTGGTGATGACCAGATAGCCAAGCACGATGTGCAAGCATTCTTGCTGCGGATAGTGATCCTCCAAGACAGCTAGGGGGGATATTCTGGTCCTGAAGGATGAATCTCGTGGTTGGGTGGTCAAGAAACAAAAGTGTACCAGGTGAACCTCTGAGGAGTCCTTACTGCTGGAGAGACAAGGTAAGTAAAGCAAACCACCAAGATAATCTGTTAGTTTTTCTTTCTGCGAATTGTTAAAATTGAAAAGTAGAGCTATGATTTATTTCTCTGTTACCCGGATAATCTGTTAGTTTTTATTTCTGCGATTTATTAAAAATTGGGAAGTAGAGTTATAGTTTATGTCTCTGTGGTCATCAAGGTATTGAAAAGTGAAAGAATTTTCTTTTTCTTATCTGTTTCAAGCAAGGAAATATAACCAAGGAATATTTGTTGGGTAGAGGTAAACATGAAACGAAACTGAGGAGTAGGAGTTGAGAGTATGGTCTAGACCAATCAATGTGGGGATACAACAACCAAATGGAGGTTAACTCATAGCTAAACTACTTTGTAAAACAAAAATAAAAGATTACATTGAGAGTATCAGGCTAACCGAGTGAAGCTGAACAAAGCTCGTAGTATTTTGACCTTGTAGATTTGCATATTAAAAAAAAACGGAAAAGAGAACCATAATGTTCTAAACAAAAGAAATAAGAAAATTTGGAAGTTAACTGTAAGTTCTAATTTCTAATAGAAAATATAGGATAGGCAGCTAACTGCAATACATTAAGTGCTAAAGAGCACGGCATTATAACGGCAATGCCAGACAAAGGCACCCAAGCCTCTAGAGAACCCTTTCCACGTGGGAATGGAAAGAAACACTGAGAGGGTTTGGAAACCCGTGAGCTGTGTCAACCTACAGGTGGACAGATTTTAACTCACCGCAACATTGAGGTGAATCGAAAGAACAACTTTTTAAAAGAAATACCCAAATGATCAAATGAACGAATGACTTCATAAACTGAAATTCTGATGACATTTAGACAAGTTCAGGTCCTACTGTTTCAATATGGAACATGAATAAACAAAATCCTGCATCTGAAGATAAGAATAGGAATAGAAACTTAAACAAATCAAGTGCCTCGAAGTTGTCGTATTAAAACAGTAATTCAACGGAGTATCATTTGAACCTTACTCAAACCCAGAAAACTGAGATGCAAAACATTCATGGAGATAACCGCAAGGACTCGGCTCTTGCTGTGTGGTATGAGATTCTTTAAATGAAAAAAATATATACATATATACTTGTCAATACACGAGGAGTCACTGTATCGGACAAAACAAAAACTACAACTCGTAACCAGAGTAATGTTCAGGGTCACACCCTAGATAACTTATATAAAATTACATCAAACTCAACAGATTGTTTCAAATTACAACAGATATCGTCCAAGGCGACCTAAGCCTAGACCTGTGTCAACAGACAAGCCTAGACCTGTGTCAAAGACAAGCCTTAGGCCAGGAAGCCTGCGGCCTCAACCCCAAACATCAAAGGAAAACGCAGAGGAGTTCCGTTCCGGGTACATTAGAAACCCTCACTATAAATTGAAAACATTAAAAGAATAAATGGCACAAACCATAAACCCTTGGGACAGCAGAGCAATGTGTATTTGAACACTCGAGGCTTAGCCGGTGAACCATGCTTATGGTAGGCAATTTGGGTAGTTGCAGCCATTCCGTAATGCGAACTAGTAGTCTTCAATTGTGCCCATTCTCTTCTGTTCAGTTTGCATAAAATAAAAACAAAGAAACTGTTTCTGTATGCATAAGCATTGTCAATTCACAAAACAAATAGGAACAGGAGCAAATAAAACCTGTAGACACTTACAGAATGACACCAACTAGCTGGAGGCGGAGCAAACCATCTCTTGCTCTTAATCCATGAGATGAAACATGTGATTACAGGAAAGTTGCGTGTGGCAGAAAGCGGAGTAGAGTTGAGACGAGCGCCAAGGCATAGTGGTAAGAATGAGCCATATCGCTAGGGTGAACGAATGTACAAACCCCAGACCAACGCTCAACCCTTGGATCCGCCATCTGAAACCGATGCTTTCGATGACTTGAGGAGCCCGAGGTGCACATTTTCCCATGGTATTCCTGCTCTTGCAATGCCACCATGACAGAGCGAAAAGTAAATAGCAGGCTAGGTGTAAAGTGCATATGAAACTGGTAGCTAGAGGATTACAAGCATACAATGATGGTGGTACCATAACAATATAAGCGGGTGACAATCTCACTAACGGAGTGTTAAATGCAAATGATGGTCTTACTACCGGAAAAGTTTCTGATTGTCAACCCTTGCCACCGGATAAACAGAAATACAATTATGAATATAATACATGGAACGTTCTGGATGAGACACCATGCCGTAGGTTAAATTAGGTACATAATTTTTTATTTTTTTTACGTGTGACCTTAAGGGGAATGTGACAAGTGGTATCAGAGCAAAGTTACCAAAATTGTGGCCTTTGGGGACTCACAAATTAAAATTGATAGACAGATAGAGCATATATGATTTATTTCCATCTCTGATGAGCAGTTCAAGTAAGAGTTAGTAAACTAACAATAAAAAAAAGCAGTTAATGCACTGACCTTTGTGTTTGTCCCATTGTTTTCTTATGTTAAGTACAGGAACAGAGTACTGACATTATGCAAAGAATAGATAGTGCATCACGCAGGTTTGTGATGGGTCAGGGATCCGCAACTGGTCCTGAGACTAACCCCGAGCTATGGGTACAGCTCGGAGAGGAGGCTCACAATACCAACATGGCCTTTCTGGAGACGGTACAGGAGTTTAAAAATGAGATGGCCCAGTTACGGGAGGATAATGTATGGTTAACGATGGAACAAGAGAGGATTAAAGAGCATGTCCAACAGACAAAATCAATAGCCAGCAACCCCAGTGTGGAGAACCAAAGAATGTCGGAAGAAAAAAATCATCACACCGAAGCTGATGATTTCCACTTGGCCTCGAAAAACTTTCTTGCACATGCACAAATTAGATTAAACATCATATCCATAACTAATCTTTTACCTTTACATGTATAATCATGTACTTAATAATAAATTTTTAAATATAAAATTCCATAATATTTATCTACAAAAACACACTTTTAATGCATTTAATCCAAATACAAAACCATGGGAATCAATTCGTACAACCATGTCATTATTTCCATGTCATTATTTCCTAGTTGTTCTTCTTGTTGCAAAATCGTGGATAATAATCTATTTGTTTTTTAAAATATAAAATTATGGGTAACGATCTACTTTTTCCCTTGAATACAAAACCATTCTTGTCTTTTCCAATGTAAAAATGCATGTTATTACTATAAAATACATATAATCTTGTTGTTTTTATTTCCAAAACATAATACAAAGGCACATAGTTATAAGTGCATGTATATTTTCCCATATTTCAAATGCATTAAATAAAAGCACACATTTACAAATCCATGTCTATTTATCCACCTTTCACATGCATAAATGCATAATGATTATAAGGGCATGCCTATTCATGCTCATTTCACTCACATTGCATTAGCATTAGAAAATCATATATATTCATCCATATTTCACATGCATTAAATAAATGCATCGTAGTTAGAAAATGCTGATTATTTATGGTTAAAAATGAAAAATCCTATGCATTATTAAAACCATCTATATATTATTTCTACGAATGAAAAATCTAATGAATTAACCATTGTAGAATTATGACTATTTTCATTGCGAGAGGTCAATAAACTTACTATTATTTTGACCATTGCAAACCACATACACACACACATATATCCATTGCAAGCCACATGCGAATAATTTCTAACATAGAATGTGCATACTCATGTAATATTTTACCATGTAAATGTTAATTTATGCACACACACACACACACACACACACACACACACACACACACACACACACACACATATTTCAATCCACATGCATATAATTTCTTGGAAAATCATCTCAAGGTATTTGAGACTCCTAAAGGCCTCCCACCTATTCCTGATCATGATCATGTTATTCATTTGATTCCAAGAAGTGTTCCTCCAAACATTAGGCCTTGCAGATATCCCCATGCGCAAAAGAGTTAAATTGAACATGTGGCTATAGAAATGTTAGAGGTCAATATAATACAACCTAGTCAAAGTCCTTTCTCTGCTCCAATAGTATTGGTGCACAAGAAGGATGGATTATGGCGTATCTGTCTGAATTATAGGGAGCTCAACAAGCTCACTATTAAAGATAAATTTCCCATTCCTTCCATTGATGAATTGTTGGATGAATTACATGGACCAATCTACTTCACCAAGTTGGATCTTCGTTCAAGATATCATAAACTAGAATTAAGACTGAAGGCATTCCGAAAAAAGTGTTGAGAACTCATGGACGTCGTTATGAATTTTTGGTCATGCCTTTTGCCCTTACAAATGCTCCTTCCACATTTCAAGGTTTGATGAATTCCATTTTTTGGATGACCATCAAATCTTAATATGAATGGAGATAAAAATCATGGTTGGAAAATATATGAAATGCAATGTGAGAGTTAAAATAAATATGAATTTAAAGGTGTGAGTGGGATATAAAGACTGGACCTATACCTATAACTAACAAGACATTTCTTGAGTTGAGGAGGTGTAAATTTATGAATGATTTCTAATTAGTTTCATGGCAGGGAAGATGCCTATTATTTGGGGAGGAACTAATAGAATTGTCGTTTGAGGGTGACCTCTATAGTATTTCTGTGAATTCATGATACTAAACTTGTGGATGTCTTTAGTAAGGGGTAAGAAATTATGCACTTTATGCAATTATTGCTAGTATGATCATTTATGTGATTAGGAACAATATTATTGCTATGTACTTGCAAAGATACTGTATTTAATGATTGATAGTTTAAAATAATATGAGTAGCACTTGGAATTACATAAACGACTAATAGTTGAATATATTGTGACTAAAGATAATGTGATTATGATTGAGAAATACTTACTGGATTCATTGGTCATACACAATGAGGTTCTTGCTAAGGAGGTTTATAAATCACTCAAGGTGCTTGTTGTTGGGTTCATAAGCCATTGTTAGAGCTCGTGCCCCAACTGATAAACCACCTATAATTAAAATATTGCATGGAGTGTCCATGGCTTCCAAGAGTATTGGCAAGTAGCAATAAGCTTTCATAAGGACTTTTTTTTTGCGTTTATGAAATTGAAACAATGACTAAAATATTGAAAGTAAAAATTCTTTTTCTTGCGTAGTTGTAAATATTTATGATTATTAATAAAAAATTATTGTTGTTACTTAGTTGTATTTCCTAAAAAATAAAATCCTTCATTTTATAGGGGAAGGATCCCCTTTTTGTTGTTTTGGTTATAAAACTATCAAGTATGGAGATAGATGTCATGAGTGAAAGTTGGCCTAAAAAGCAAATTGTGAGAAATAAAAGAAAAAGTTCCAATGGGATATAAATATTAAATGAAATTATAATGATAATGAAAGGAAGAAAAGAAGAAAATTAACGATAGTGTTATTTTTAAGCGGGGGGAGAATGTAATATCCCTAGACCTGGACATTGTAATTTCAATTATATGGAAAATATTATGGTGCTCTAAAAATTGTGGTTATATCAAGAAACGGTTATGAAGTGAATGTAATGGTATCACTAACAAGTTCAACAAAATATATGGATGTGCATGCTTACGAAAAAGGGTTATATGCTAAATCTAATAGCACAATAAGAAATGTAAGATCAACTCAGCAATGCCATGCAATAATGCATGAAAAGAAGTATAACAATTATGATCAGTAGCAATGGAGATTGAAAAATAGTTCCATGATTGGACGAAGTGGAAAAACTAGGGTTTGACATAGGAGGTGATAGAAACGAGATGGTAACCATGGAGGGGCAAGGAGGAGGGAGCTCCACTCCCTCCTACAATAATTTCGTTTCAAACAGAGGTAGAGCATTGAATAGAAACAAGCCTCAAAACCCCTCGAAGAACAAGATAAAAATTTCTGACACCCAGAAGGTGGAAGGGAGAAAACCCCATGAAAAGGAAGGGACCCATGAAGAGGTCCAACAGGAGGAGAAAGTAGAAGTCAGTGGTCATGGATTTGAGAATGGAGCTAAGATGGGGCCCTGCAAACCAAAGTCTAACATTAAACCGCAGGTAATCCTAAATGATCTAGCTCTGCAAGAGAATAGAGATCATATGACAACCTATGCGATCATATGCAATTTTATGGGCATCTGGCTCACGGAGAAAGTGTTGTACACTTGGATAAAAACACCTGGAAAATAAAAGGAGAGTTAAATGTACATCTTGGATCCAAGGGTTTTTTTACTATTGTATTCACGAACCTGGAGGACAAGGACAAAATTTTTGTTGGAGGACCATACTTCTATGTGACAGCTGGTCTATATATGCGACCTTGGACGATGAACTTTTTTCCGAAGTGAGAAATGTTCACATCGGTCCTGGTATGGATTAGACTATACTCCTTACCTTTAGATTATTGGATGCCAGAATCTTTAAAAGCTATAGGTAACAAATTAGTTTATTTCATAATTGTATTAGAGGTGACTCTGCGAGGAAAATATACCTCCTTTGCGCGTATATGTGTAGAGATGGACTTATCAAGAGCACTTCCAGATAAAGTCATCTTAAAATCTTATGACAAGGAATGGGTTCAGGAAGTTGACTATGAACACATACCATTCAGATGTCGCAAATGTCATGAACATGGACACCTATTAAGAGATTTCCCACTTACTAAAAGGGAGGAACACTAGAAAATCAACAAAGGAAAAGGCCCTATAGGTTTTACTAAAGTGGGAGGAAAAGGGAAAGGAGGGGGAAAAAGAGCCAAAAGAAACCTAGTGAAAGTAAAGCACCAAATCACAATAGTTTTGAAATTTTAGAAGAAGAAGTAGAAGAGGAAGGAATACAAAAGAAACCAGAGGACCAGCAAAGTGGGAAAGGAAAAGGGAATAGCATGGAGATCACGCAGGAACAAAATGAACAAAACATAGACCCACTAAGTACAATGGAACTAGAAAGGGACCATGATATGACCTTAAGTGAAAGTGGTACGGAGGACCAAGACTTACAAGAGATCCTTGAGTGGGAGAACCTTGAACTAGAAAAGTTTCTAGAACAAGGAAGCAACAAAGGAATTAACTCTCTACCACAGGAGGAAGTTGATAGGGTGCAATAGCTATTTCTCAACACGTCACATCAAAAAGCTCTAGGAGTCAAAAGAGGCCACGATAACCAAGAAAATATATGGGTTACATTAACGGGATTAATATTAGGAAAATCCACCAGAAACCCAGGTAAGAAAAGAGAAAGGAAGAGACAGAAAGAATTGCTATTAGAATGTGGAAAACTCATGCTTCACTCAGGCAAGATGAAAGATCTCTCCAGTTACTCCTTTACAAACCCCCCTCAATGAAGCTCACAACCTGGAACATTAAAGGATTAGGGAGTAGAAGAAAACAAAGAAATCTAAGTAACAAAATCATAGAAGAAAAATCAGACATGGTGTTCATATAAGAAACCAATTGCTCAGTAGAGAAGATCGGAGAAAAGCATAGAAAATGGTTAAGTAAGTATGAGTATGTTGAAGTCAAAGCAACTAAATCAGCTGGAGGAATTCTCACTTTCTGGAATCCTCAAAGATTTGGTATACTTGATGCAGAGGCGTCCAGGCACCACCTTTCTTTGATTATTCAACCCATGGGGGACAAGGAGTGTTACATGATCACCAATGTCTATGGCCCTCAACTACTGGAAGATAATTCAGGCTCCTTACCTCTCTAGAGGAAATGAAAAAAAGACACCCAGAAATGCCCTGGATTCTGGGGGGAGACTTCAATATGATTAAATCTCTCACAAAAAAAATTGAGGAACCATAACACTTGGTAGAGACTCAGTTGTCTTCAAGAACTTCCTCACCAATATGAGATGGGTGAATATGGACACAAGAAATGGCATTTTCACATGGAATAACAAAAAAGCGGGTACTACCCAAATAACCTCTAGATTAGACAGAATCACAATCTTAGAAGAACTTCTACTCACTGGATGAAGCTTGAAAGCTTTCATCCTCCCTTTTGGAGGCTCAAACCACTGACCCATCCAATTGGAAGCTTCCTTAACTGGTACACTGAGAAATAGACCCTTCAAGTTTGAGAATGTTTAGCTCACTCACTCTGATTTCCTTAAAAACATTGAGAAGTGGTGGAAAGAAGAGTTACACTCCCAAGGCTTGAAGATGTTCCTTCTAAATCTTAGGATAAAACACATCAACATAAAACTCAAAGAATGGAATAAAAATGAATTTGGGAATATCTTCAAAGCTAAAGGAGAAGTGGGAAAGAAATTAACCAAATTAACCAAATTCTCATCACTAAAGGCTTCAGAGAGGAAAGAAAAGAGCTTGCAAACTCACTTCAACAAGAATGGGACAACAGATGTCTCCAAGAGGAAATCTTCTGGAGACAGAAATCTAGAGTACAATGGATTAAGGAAGGGGAGAGAAACACCAAATTCTTTCACAAATCCACCATAGCACATAGGACTAACAATAGAATTTTGAAACTCACAGATCCTCAAGGAACAAAGAAAAATACTCATGAGGAAATGGAAGATATACTGGTCCAGCATTTTCAAACCATTGATGAGGAAACCATAGCAGACAGATCCCAATCCACGAAAAGATTTACTGAGCACATTCTTAAGCTGGTTTCCAGGGAAGACAATCATAATCTCAATAGGCCAGTAATGGAGGAAGAGGTCAATGAAGTTATCAAAGAAATGCATAATGGAAAATATCCAGGCATAGATGGTTTCAATGTGGACTTCTTCAAAATATGTTGGAAGATTCTCAAACAAGACATTCTAGAGGTAGTGGAGGACTCAAGAAACTCTAAATCAGTTTTGAGGGCGCTTAATGAATCCTTCATTGCCTTAATCCCCAAACAGGAAAAAGCCACCTCTCCTAACAGATTCAGACCCATAGCATTATACAATATGGTGTACAAAATCATTTCCAAAGTCATTTCCAACGGACTAAAACCCCTCCTCCCAACTCTGGTGTCAGAGGAGCAAATGGGTTATGTGGAAGGGAGGAAAATTCTTAATAACATCATTCAAGCTCAAGAATTGGTACATTCCCCCAAAACCAATAAGAAAGTGGGAATTATAGTACAAGTGGACATAGCGAAATCTTATGATAAACTAAGTTGGGCTTACATAAGGGAAGTTCTCAAAGCATATGGCTTTGACCACAATTGGATAAGGTGGGTCATGGCTCTTGTTAACACTACTAGTTGATCAATTCTTCTCAATGGCTCCCCATTCAGAACCTTCAAGCCTATGAGAGGTCTCAGACAAGGACATATTCTCTCCCCATTCCTCTTCATTCTCATGATGGAAGGGTTAGGCAGAGCGATCATTACTACCAAGGAGGAAGGAAGAATACAGGGACTAAAACTCACACAGAACAAAGACATTGTGACACATCAACAGAGAATCACTACCCTTAAAGTATCTGGGAGTTCCCCTCACTGAAAAACCACTGAACAAGGACATTTGGGAGTGTGTAACAAATAATTTGAAAGATAAGGTCAGCAAGTGGACAAGCAGAGCCTTGAATCTAACAGGGAGGTTGGTCCTCACTAAGATGATACTCCAAACCATCCCAATTTGCATGCTATCAGCCCTTCTGGCACCAATAGGAGTCCTTCAGCAAATCAAAAATATTCAAGGAGACTTTCTCTAGGGAAAAGGGGAAGAGAAAAAGAAATGGGCACTGGTATCTTGGGACAAGATCTGCAAACCCAAATCCCATGATGGTTTGGGTCGACATGACCTAGAGATTCTAAACAAAGTTCTGTGAGCAATACTATGGTGGAGATGGCTAAAGGAAATATGAAAACCTTGGGAAAAACTATAGAAAAAAAATATGCAATGAACTGGCAAGAAATGGACCTCATAAGAATGAAAGGACACATAAAGGGTTCCCATATTTGGAACAAGGCCTGGGAAATCTTTCCTGGTTATGGGAAGTCAACTGGCAGTAGGAAGGTAACCTTAGGAGAGAGGAATTAGCAAGCATCCAAACTGATACCATTAACAAAGGATTAAAGAAAGTAAGTGACTATTGGGATCAGTCAAAGGACAATGGCAAATGGAGAATTTGGAAGCTACTAGACTACAGTGAGCTGACCCCACTAAAAACTCAAGACAAAGCTCTGGAAGCTATTATGGAAAATAGACAAATTTTGACCTCAACTTCAGATGACCTATTAAGATGGGCAAAAAATATTAAGGGTGTTTTCAACCTCAAAGAAGCCAAAAGAATAGGCACAGGTCTAAACTTTCCAAACACTGACAAGACATGGAAAGAACTATGGAATAACCCACATCGGATGAAGGTCAAATTGTTTAGGTGATTGGTTCAACAAGACAAGATTCTAACTTGGGAGAATCTTAGAAAGAGAGGTTTTGCTGGCCCCTCAAGATGTCACCTATGCGGCCAGTAGGAAGAAACCACAAATCATCTTCTCAACCTCTGCTCCTTCACCTCAACCCTATGGAATTGGGTAGCGAATGTATTCAAGCAGGCAATTAGGAATGAAAATAATATCATTGTTACATTGAAAAATTTGAGAAGATATTTCTCGGACAATGAGACAATAAACACATCTTGGGCTCTAATTCCAGGGTTCTTAATCTGTAATGTATGGGAAGAGCACAACAACAGGATCTTCAAAGACAATAATGGCCCAGTTAGAAGCATCATAGCGCTAATCCTAAAACATCAAAGGAGACAGTCAACACCCTTAAGGGATTTTCTACAAAAAGGCACATGGGCTACAGAGAGGCTCGTATTTTTGAAAGGTTGGAACTTCAGACACGTATCCCTCAGAGTCTAAATCATACCACAAAGCATACTTCAGAGCGAAAGGCTTTTTGGAAACCCCCTCCACAGGGTTTTTTAAAATTCAACATAGATGGAGCCTCAAAAAGTAACCTTGGAGACGCTAGTTATGAAGGAGTCATAAGAGATGAGGAGGGAAACATAAAAGTCATCTTTCACAGTCATCTGGGAAATGCCACCAACAATATGGCTAAACTCATGGCTATGGAGCAATGCTTGGAGATTCTAATAGAGCACAATATACATAATGTTATCATTGAGGCTAACTCAGAATTAGTCATCAATTCGGTCAAGCGGGTAGGCACAGGCAAAAGCACTAGATAAAATCTCAAGCCACTGGAGGCTTCTATAGGTCTATCACAAAATTCAATCACACCTAAGAATTCTAAGAACTCTCAGTTTTGTGCATGTACGCAGGGAAGCCAACAGAGTAGTGGATTGGCTAGTCAATGAAGGGGTAAGATGCACACTAGATAACATGTGCTGCAGGTGGGAGGAGATACCAGACAGCCAAATGCATGAAGGTTGTTCATCTTGGGCCCTCACAGACATGGAGCAATAAAAAAATAGATAGGGCAACTAACTATCACCTTTTATCAATGAAGAATAGGAGTATGTTAGGAAGATACATAGAGTTTGGGAACTTGTGGGTCTCGAAGGAGATCACCATAGTTTGCCTTTGCATTGGTGCTATTGGAAGCTTGGCTAGAGAATGGGTAACCAAGGACACGGTAACTATCAATCCCAAGAGTTGGCTTAGAAGTATGGAGGGCAGCAAACACAGAGTCTCTGTGGCTTGGTGCCATCGTGGGTCAAAGTGGTTTCCAGGTCCCCGGGCACCCTCAAAACCTGAAATGGTCTTCAAGAAAAGAAAACGATGCCACTCACTGTCCACCACGTGGCTTTATGAGGAGAGGGATACTTATACTCTCGATATTGGCCTCGCCCATGGGATCATGGAGCAGAAAATCAAAGGCGACAGGCCAATGAGCAGTTTGGTGGGTCCAGGAGATAATCAGCGAGAGTCAAAACAACTTTCGGTATAACATCCTTCTCTGGTGCCCTCGAAACCAAAAGTGGTATCTATGAATTGCATGCGATGCCACTCAATTGTCAACACGTGGCTTGGGGTGGAGAGAGAAAACTCCCTCATCGCGAAAGTATTCATTGAGCTTTTTCTCCACCCGATATGGCCATTGGTTGTTTGATCATGAGGGAGCAGATCGATGGTTATAGGATGTTGAATAGGTTAGTGGGTCCGGGAGAAAATCAGCGGACCCGAAATCTATTGGATAATGTATCTATTTCCCTCTTAAGTCCAACTAATGGTTTAGCGCCAGAGGAATTTAAACGACAGATCTACGGTTAAGGTTCAATGAGCATGTCAGTGGGTCTGAGTTACCTCAACAGACCCGAAATCTCTTGGATACAATCTCTATTCCCATCTTTAAGTCCGCCAACTATTTTTTCGGGGCATCATTTTCTGTAGGGGTACTAAGTGCTATTTTAAATCTTCCCTTTATTGGAGGAATTGCTTCCTCTTTATGCTTGTTGTAATTTATGTAACATATTTTCAGTCACAAGTTAATAGAAGGTCTGACTCTTTCTTTAGCAAAAAAAGGAAAAGGGTTATATGTGATTCCTTTTGTGGCTTTTTTTTCCCTGAAAGAAAATTCATAATTTCATTGGGTGAAATTATATGCTATAGATATTCTTTTGTGGCTTAACAATGGATACATACAATATTTTACATTGAAGTTGGTTCTTGTATGTTTGTATTTTATGGAAGTCAGACCAACAATGAAGAAAAATGTCAAAGAAAACAAACCTTCTACTGATCCATTTAGAGAAGATACCATACCCAGAGACTCCCTTATCTCTTCATTAGTGGAAGGTTAAAAAAATTAAAGATGATGTTGTGATCCAACATCACACTTCCAAAAACTTTTGGAGTTATTATAATCATCTTAATTATGTAGAGGGAGGTAGAGGTTTATTTATGGAAGAAAATAATATATCACGCCTTCATGTAAACAAGTATTCTTGGAATAAAAATTGTAGAAACACGTGTTTCTTATAAAATAACAACAAATTGTTGCCCCCTTACAATCTCTCGAATATAGATCTGAACCGTGCTTTCATTGTTGTCTAGAGTGGAAAAAGAGTGGAGTTTGTGACTACATCTTAACATCTGCGTGTTTGTTCCATGTTGATGGTTTAAAAACACTTGCACCTTGCGAGATGTTAATTATTGTTATGTCAAGATGATTTTAAGGATTTATCGACCATCATGGTTGAAACATGCATTGGGTATGTTCATATATATAGGTTGATAACCAAATATAATGGTACCCATACTCTAACCCTTGCATGGTAAAATATTACATGAGTATGCACACACTGTGTAAGAAATAAATCACCTGTGGCTTGCAATGGTTATATATAATTGTTTCCCCCTTACAATCTCTCGAACATAGATCCGAACCGTGCTTTCATTGTTGTCTAGAGTGGAAAAAGGGTGGAGTTTGTGACTACATCTTAACATTTGCGTGTTTGTTCCATGTTGATGGTTTAAAAGCACTTGCACCTTGCGAGATGTTAATTATTTTTATGTCAAGATGGTTTTAAGGATTTATCAACCATCATGGTTGAAACATGCATTGGGTATGTTCATATATATAGGTGGATAACCAAATATAATGGTACCCATACTCTAACCCTTGCATGGTAAAATATTACATGAGTACACACACTGTGCAAGAAATAACTCACCTGTGGCTTGCAAATGGTTATATCTATCATATATATACAGAAATTGCATTGGTCAAAATTATAGTAATTTTATTGACTTGGCAGTGTATCACTAATACATTGTCATAATAAAATATTCGTAGCTCTGCAATGTTTAATGCATCTATTTTTTCTTTCATAAAAATAATATAAAGATGGTTATAATAATGAATAGAATTTTTCATTTTTAACCATAAATAACCAAGCTTTTATGACTACAATGCATATATTTAATACATGTGAAATATGGATGAATAGATATGATTTTACAATATTTATGAAAAGCATGCGAAATGAGGAGCTCTTAAAATAATTATGCATTTATTCATGTGAAATGTGGATAAATATACATGGGTTTATAAATGTGTGCTTTTATTTAATGCATTTGAAATATGGGAAAATGGACATATACTTATAACTATGTTTCTTTCTAATATGTTTGGGAAAAAAACAACAAGATTAGTCATGTATTTTATGGCACTCACCTACATTGTAACACTAGAAAAGACAATAATGATATTGTATTCTAGTGAACAAGTATATTTTTACCCATGGTTTTGAATGTAAAAGAAGTAGATTGTTAGTTGTGGTTTTGCAATAAGAAAAACAATTAGGAAACAATACCATGGCTGTGCAAATTAATTCCCATATTTTTTCATTTGGATTAAGAGCATTGAAAGTGTAGTTTTGTATATAATGATTAAGGCATTGTATATTTAGATAGTTATGATTAAATACTTTTTTTGTATTTGGATTAAGTGCACTAAAAGTGTAGTTTTGCAGATAATGATGAGGGCCTTGCATATTTAGATAGTTATGATCAAGTACTTGATAAGCCATGGAGGATCCAAGTGACATAATGCATGGAAGATTATTAATGATTCTGACATGATAACTTGTAAAGATTGAATATTTGAGATTCTGATTCTCTTACTTTATTTAATTGATGAAAAAATAGTAACTTTGGTTTTTGATAAACTGATATTTCTAATAATCTTGCTGTTAGAGTTTACTGACTATAGTGTTTGCAAGAAAGAATCATGACTTTCACAAAGAATGGAGTGATAGAAAGAATCATGACTTTCGAAAAGAATGGAGTGATAGTTTCTTTACTGAGGGATGAACTAAAGTATATCATGACTAACTAACTAACTAACAAAATGTATAAAGCTTTTCCCTTCAGGTTTCTCGCGTATATCAGTGTCCATTCATGTGTTTTCGCGTATATCAGTGTCCATTCATGTGTTTTCTTATTATGTTATCTCGATGATATTACTACCTTGCAAGGCCAATCAAAGTATTATTAGCAAGCATATCAAAGTATTATTAACAATCATGGTTAAATAAACAATGTTAATGATACAAGGTTACAACAAAAAGCATTTTATTAACAAATTGCATTAATGCATTTCATTTGATTATTGGTTAAGAGTATGGGATAAGTAATTTGGGAATATTACATGGTGTTTAAACAGGTAAAAGTTTCCAATCATATATATTTTGTATTTACAAGTCTTTTACTGATTTATTTTTTTTAATATAAGAATTATACAATATTAGAATAATTAGAAGAGGCTTTCTTTTTAACTTTATTGTTTTTAGAGTCGATATAAAATTATGTTATTGAAAGATAAATATTTTAATTATTTTTACTACATCTTGGTTATGATGTAGATCAATTAAAACTTCCCAAATATGTATTATTTTTG
>APFE030321747.1:134217-152452 GCA_000404065.3 Pinus taeda
TAAGTCTACCGATAAATCGCGCTGAATGGAGTTATTATCAGATCGTGGTTACCACGCTGTCACCCGATCCGCTAAAGAGCAACCCGTCCTTCGGCACGACGACAGTATCGACGGCCTCACTCTGAGCTCCGATCGTCTAGATGCCCTTGGACTCCACCACCTCCCACACTTTCCACGGCGCGATCGCGCGAAGGTGTGGGAACTGCGGGAGTCCAAGCGCATCGAGACCATCGAAGCTCACAGTAGACGGGCTGCTCTTCCCCATATCCGATGATTGCAAGATGAAAGTATCGAGTCAAATAGAGAACGGCCTTCTTCTGCAACGATCTTCTCTATATATTGACGGCCATGCCGTCCACAATTCTGAAACCTACAAGTCTTTCTCACCAAATGTATCTCTGACCACTATTTATCGACTACCATAAGGATGTGAAAAAGATAAGATGGGTAAAATCTCAGAACAATTACCTAATGCCAGCCTGTGTTTATGCCAGCAGAATTGAATGGTATTCATTTTGTTTTCTGAAAGTCTTTCTTCACGGGCAATCTTTGCGTCGATACGCAGTTCCCATTTGTAAATGCCCCAGCTATATGCTTAGTGATGAAGCTGCAATCAAACCTCTTCCATTCTCCTTGCGTGGATACATTCAGAGGAGGACACATGGCGCGGTTTCCATTTGAAAATCCCAAAAACATCCATGTATTTTTTATGCAACTTTAATTTAATGCAATAAATGGAATCTTCTTAGCTCCCAGACGCGGTATCCAGTATCCATGTGGATTTTGAACAAACCTCTCAAGTCTTGTCCTTTTAAAGGAATAAAACACCTTCAATAAAGAGACTAACAGTTTTCCTTCATGAAAGAAGAACCAGATGTATCCGATGTCCAACCTTGTCGTGTATGCAAAGTCGAACACTGTCCTGAAACTCGATGGTGCCATAATTATATGGTCAAAATGGAGGTACCATAGCTATAGTGTGAAAATGGAAAGTTTGGTAACGTAGAGGCACTTTATCCAATGCAATATTAATGGGATACATCCCTCCACATAATTGGCAGGGAGGGAGAGTTTTCTTCAGTACAGCATTAATGTAATATAAATCCATATATTTTCACTTCACATTTTTGTAACTAACTATTAAAGTATTTTCTTTACCGCAGATCAAAGATAAAAATTTAAATTATATTTAATAAACAGTAAGAAGTATTAATGATAGTCCGATAAGTTTTGCAGAGGAAGGTAAGGTATAATGACATATGTAAATAATGGTTGTGTTTTTAAATAACATTGTTCACTTCATAATAAAGAAAAAAAATAATAAATTATTTTAGATTTGATTTATTTTCATATTAAATTTTATTATTTATTTCAACATCAATATATTTTAAAATAATTAATACATTTAATGTTTTATAATTTAAATAAATGTGAATATTAATAACAAAAGATTCCTAAAAAAATTACAAGGTAATATTTTAATAGTTCATACATAAAAAATAAAATTAGTTATTTAGTTATGTATTTGATTCAATTGTATTTCTTTTTAATATAGTTGGAAGTATCTTATAATTATACATTATTATCTACTTATATATTTCACAAAATTAACACAAAAAGTTATATACTCATTACTTGCCAACTTTATAATGGTTTTAACAATAGATTACTATTTATTTGAATAATAAAAAAATATTTTAAAGTATTTTAATTTTTTGCAAAGAAAGTGTATTGGAAAAATGTTGGCAAGGTAATTAACTTTTACCTATGTTTACATATTTTTCAAAAATGTGCACCAAAAACCTCATTAGAAATGTCTTCTTAGCATAGTGATGCATTAAAATTCACCTCTACCTTTAATGCCCACATCCATGCAGCTGCAATCTCAACTTAATATATGAGGCGAGAAGCATCAAGTGAGGCCATATGTAAAACATGCTCACAACCAAATTTGTATTCCCAATAGCTAACACTTATTTAATGGCATTTCTAATTACTTTTAAATATGAGAATATAACTCTCGTATCTCTAACAATTCACACAAAATGATACACTTCAATAAGTTCATGCAAACTCAAATTAACGTTTTCAGGCAAACTCAAAGCATTTAATATAACACAAAATAATACAAGGAGTCATAGATAGAGCCTTTGGCAAATTTGCATTTCCATTAAGAAAGAAAAGTTGTACATGCATAACCTCACAATCATACATTTATCTCTTTGCCTAAAAAGTAGAATTAAGAAATGCAATAGATTTTCTAAATATTAAAATTAGTCCATAAATCCTCCATAAATCAGTCCATAACTCAAATTTTCCTAAAGCCTAAAATCACTCCATAAATCATCAATAAATCTCTCCATAAATCATATTTTTCTAAATTCTAAAATCACTCAATCTATCCCTAGAATCTCTCATGCTTTTCAAGGTAGATTTGTTTTTTCCTTATGGAGAAAATATCACATATCCATAGATTTTATAAAACTATGACTCATTAATTCTAAAACTGAAAATATACCAACTTGGAAAATTCAATGTATTTACATATAGAAGAATATAAATTCTTCTAAAAAATGAAGACCCCATTTTAGAGTTTTTTCACATCGAAGACTTAATGGCTTGGAAGCTCTGATGCTCTTACATTAGACTCCCAAGGTAGAAAGAATTCATGACTTCTTGATCATGTATCATTAATTTTTGAATCCTCCTAAATGCCACTTTTACATTATAGTTGGTCATCCATGTCATCATGTTGTTGTTCAATTGCTTCATCTTTCGTCGCCCTTCTTTCTCCTAGCCTACAAATCTTATATTATAGTATTCCATTTATGTTGTTGATGATTTCTTGTATAGTTAATTTTTGTCTACTGTTGACTACCTTCTTCACATTAGTGTACCTTTTCCTAGGTACTTTCATCATCAACCTTGTCAATTTCTCAATTTTCATGTCCAATCAGTTCTTATTTTATCAAAAGTTGCTACTATTGTTGTCCACTATTTGCATCATTTTTTCCTCTTCTAAGTCACTATTTGGTGACACTTTAGTTTTATTCTTTGCCTCATTTGATTGTTTCTCATTCACATCTCTTTCTAAAAATTTCTCTAGAAACCTCATTTCATCTTCCTTTAGAACAAAAATCAAGTTTTGTCCATTTTCTTCCATATCTGTGATAGTGTTAAATGATTGTGCCCCTTCATTGTTTGTGTACCCTACAAATACACACAAATTATTATTGTCAAAATCATAAGGCCTTCTGGCCTCATTTGATGCTTCTGGCATTATTCCTCCATCGTCGTCACCACCATCCTCACTAAGGATTTCTCCATGCTCAGTTTCACATATGTGAATTGTTTCCTCGTACTTAGCTACCCTGACTTCTTCCTTCAACCTATCATAAATTTTCATGGTTCCATTTTCTTCATTATATGGCTTTGGGTTATTCAACATAAAAACTCCAATTCTGCTACAACATTTCCCATGTTTACCTTGTTGTAGTCTTGCATAGTCTCTTTCACAATTACTTGTACTTCATTAGTTGAAGTGTTTCCATGCCAACTCTCTATTCTCTGCACATTCTCATGCTTTTATTCACGAAGGACTGGTCCTTATTCTCGTTCACAAATGCAAACCTCCATCTCATCCACCTTGAGTTCTCTTTTCCTTTGGTGAATTCTTAACTTGTATTTAAACTCCACCTACAACCTATGCCACTTCACATTTTTCGGTAGCACCCATCCACACTTTGGTCTTAAACATCTTTTTGTAGTACCTCCATAAGCACATCTAACCATGCCTTCACCTTAGACATTTATTTCTCAAATTCTACATTCTTCATCTTCCTCATGCCAATTGCTTTGGAATTTTGTTTAAACTGATTATGACTTCTCACTTAACCCTTGACATGCTATCAATACACATTGTCACTTCCTTATTTCGTGAACTCTCCTTTTCCACTTGTGAGTTGCAATATAGGCAACACCTCACCAAGCTATCTCCTCTAAATTTGGTCAATTGTTCACTTCACTTGAACCTTCTTTCTGAGTGATCCTTGATATCTTTTTTGTTGAATATACCTTACTCACTTACTCAGAAATTCTGGTTTTCCTCTTCCTCTTCAACAATTCATCTTATTACTGGGTTATGTCACAATTCCTTCTCTTGAGAACTCTACATGCTCCCTCTTCCTCTGTCACAACTACACTTTTTATAATGGCTACTATCGACAACTTTCCTTCTTCACTACCTACAAACACAAATTCTTTACGAAAAAATTAATATAAAACATGATCATATTCATCTCTGACTCTCTTGTCTCAAGAGAAAACCAACTATGATATCATTTGATCCAGGAAAATTCACCTCTTCCTGTAATGCCCACTTCTACACACTTGGAATCTTAACTTAATATATGACCAAGATAATTATGCAATATTACCCATATGTAAAACATGCTCATAAAAAAGTTTTATTCCTAATCACCAACACTCATTTAATGGCATCCCCAATTACTTTTAAATAAATTAATATAACTATCACCTCTCCAACAATTCACACAAATTGCCCCACTTCAATGAGTTCATGCAAACTCAAATTATCTCTTTCATGCAAACTCAAATAATTTAACATAACACAATATAATACAAGGAGTCATACAAATAACCTTTGACAAATCTTCATTTCCATTAACAAAGAAAAGTTGTACATGCATAAGCTCACAATCATACATTTCTCTCTTGACCTGATTCCACATTTATTTGGCCATTAGTTCTCATTGCCCATGGGTTTATAATAAGTATAATTAAGAAAGGAAATAAGTTTTCTAAATCCTAAAGGTAATCTATAAATCACTCGATAACTTAGATTTTCCTAAATACTAAAATTATTCCATAAACCATTAATAAATCACTCCATAAATCATATTTTTATAAATTCTAAAATGACTCAATCTATACCTAGAATTTATCATAGTTTTCAAGGTATGGTTTTTTCTCCTTATGAACAAAATCTCACCTATCCATATATTTTCTAAAACTATGACTCATTATTTATAAAACTAATAAAATATACCAAATTGGAAAATACAATTTATTTACATATAGAAGAATATAAATTCTTCTAAAAAATCAGTACCCCAATTTTAAGCTTTTTCACATCAAATATTTAATGGCTTGGAAGCTCTGATTCTCATGCATTAGACTCCCTAGATAGAAAGAATTCATGAGCTCTTGGTGATGTGTAGCTGGCTAGCCATCTCGTCATGTTGTTTTTCAACTGCTTCATATTTTTTCGTCCTTCTTTCTCCTAGTCTCCAAATATTATATTGTAATCTTTCATTTACCTTGTTGTTGATTTCTTGTACAATAAATTTTCGTCTACTATTGACTACCTTCTTCACATTAGTTTACCTTTTCCTAGGTAATGATTGTGCCCCTTCATTGTTTATGTAACCTGCAAAGACACTCAAATTATTATTTTCAAAATCATTAGGCCTTCTGGCATCATTCCTCCATCATCATCACCACCATCCCCACTAAGGATTTCTCCATGCTCAGGTTCACATATGTGAATTGTTTCCTCATACTCAACTACCCTGAGTTCTTCCTTCAACCTATCAGTACTTGTCATGGTTCCATTTTCTTCATTATATGTCTTTGGGTTATTCAACCTAAAAAATCTAATTTTGATGAAACATTTCCCATGTTTACTTTTTTTAGTCCTGCATAGTCTCTTTCACAATTCCTTGTACTTCATTAGTTGAAGTGTTTCCAAGCCAAATCTCTATTCTCTGGACATTCTCATCCTTTTCCTCACCAAGGGCTGGTCCTTATTCGGGTTCACAAATGCAAACCTCCATCTCCTCCACCTTGAGTTCTCTTTTCCTTTGCTGAATACTTAACTTGCATTTAAGCTTCACCTACAGCCTATGCCACTTCACCTTCTCTCATTTTCCACTTGTGAGATGCAATCTAGCCAACACCTCACCAAGCTATCTCCTCTAAACTTGGCCAATGGTTCATTTCACTTGAACCTTCTTTCTGAGCACTCCTTGCTCTCTTGCTTGTTGCATAAACCTTACTCAGTTACTGAGAACCTTTGTTTCTCATCTTCCTCTTCAAAAATTCATCTTGTTGCTAGGTTATGTCACAATTTGTTCTCTTGAGGATTCTGCATGCTCCCTCTTACTCTGTCACAACTACACTTGCTATAATGGTTATTATCTACAAGTTTCCTTCTCCACTACCTACGAAAACAAATTCTGTACGAAAAAAATTAATATAAAACATGATCATATCCATCTTTGACTTTCTTCTCTGAAGAGCTAACCAACTCTAGTATCACTTGATGCAGGAAAATTCACCTCTTCCCTCAATGCCCACTTCTACGCACCTGCAATCTTAACTTAATATATGACCAAGCTAAGCATGAAATATTACCCATATTTAAAACATGCCCATAACAAAATTTTTATTCCTAATAGCCAACATTCATTTAATGACATCCCCAATTACTTTTAAATAAGATAATATAACTCTCACCTCTCCAACAATTCACACAAATTGCCCCATTTCAATGAGTTAATGCAAACTCAAACTAACGCTTTCATGCAAACTCAAAGAATTTAGCATAATACAATATAGTACAAGGACACAAAACCTTTGGCAAATCTTCATTTCCATTAACAAAGAAAAGTTGTACATGCATAACCTCACAATCATACATTTCTCTCTTGGACTTATTCCACCTTCGTTTGGCCATTAGTTCTCATTTCCCATTGGTTTATAATAAGTATAATTAAGAAATGCAATAGCTTTTATAAATCCTAAAAGTAATCCATAAACCACTCCAGAACTCAAATTTTCCTAAATCATAAAATTACTCCATAAATCATCAATAAATGGCTTCATAAATCATATTTTTCTAAATTCTAAAATCATTCAATCTATTCCTAGAATCTCTCATGCTTTTCAAGGTAATTGGCTTTTTCCTTATGGAAGAAATCTCACCTATCCATAGATTTTCTAAAACTATGACACATTAGTTATAAAACCCATAAAATATACGAAATTGGAAAATACAGTTTATCTACATATAGAAGAATATAGATAGAGATAGAGATCAAAAAATACAATTTACTTACATATAAATAGATATCAAGAAATTTAATGGTGAGAGTTTTGAGTTGTGGAAACTCAAGATGGAGGATCTCTTGGTGGATAAAGATCAGTGGATCATGGTAGATACAAGTACTAAACCAACGACAATGTGAGATGAAGACTTGGGGAAGTTGGATTGGAAAGAAAAGTGCACAATATGATTTTGTATCTCAGAGTCAGTATTGTTGAATGTATCAAGGGAAGCTACGGAAAAGGCTTTGTGGGACAAGTTAGGGACTTGTACAATTCTAAATCTCTGGTGAACAAATTGTTCCTATGGAAAAAGTTGTATAACCTGAGGATGAAGGATGGAGACTCAATGATAGAGCATTTGAATTCCTTTAATACTATGGTAAGGTAGTTGTTATATGTTTATATTAAAATTTTAGATGAAGATAAGTGCATAAGTTTGTTGTGTTCTCTACTAGATTTGTGGGATAGTCTGGTTGTTACAATATGTAGCAATATAACTACCTTGAAGTTTGATGAAATAATCTCATCCTTGTTTTCGGAGGAGAAGAGATGGAAAAATATGGAGGGTCAGAATGGGGATGCATCGTCTATAATAGGACGGTCCCAGAATTGAAACAAAAATAATTCCTCAAGTGGGAGATCTAAATCTAGAGGGAGATCTAAATATCCATGAAAGCCTGTAAAGGTGTGCTAGAAATGCAGAAAGGAAGGACACTTCGAAAAGGACTATGGATCTAAAGCTCTTGAGAAAGGAAAGGGATCTAATGATTCGCCTTTTGCAGAGGTGAAAACCACTTTAGATGAAGGTGGGGATTGACTGAGGGGCATCCTTTCACTTCACTCGCATAGGGAGTGGTTATATGAATATGAGAAATATTATGGTGGTGATTTCTTATTAGGAGATAAAAGGAAGGCTAGAATCGCCAAACATGGAGAAGTCAAGTTCAAGTTGCAAGGTGGAAGGATGAGAACACTTCTGGGTGTTTTGCATATTCCTGCATTGGTAAGAAATCTGATTTTTGTAAGCAATTTGGATGATGCAGGTGTAAAAATATCCTTCGAGAAAGATACCTACAAGATGGTTTGAGGAGCACTCGTATTGATTTGGGAAGGTTGGATTGGAACTATGTACAAGCTTCTGGGGAGCATTGTTATTGATCAGTGCAATAGTTTTGTAGTTCCTGAAAGTGGAGCAGAAAACCTTACGTTGTTTGGAGAAAAGACCATGCTACGGAATCAAAGGCTTTGAAATGTTGGAGAGTAGGGCCTTCGAATACTTCATGGTAATGGTATTGTAGAAGATATGTCATAATTTCTCAGTGGATTTCAATTTTTGTGAATTGTTTATATGGGAAGTAGAATTGAGTGAATTGCCTCTCTCGTGCTAAGAGGGAAAAAAAGATATTAGAGCTTGTGCACAATGATGTGTTTGGACTCATGTGAGTTCCATCATTAGGTAAGTCTGTGTACTATGTACCATTCATAAATGAATTCTCAAGGAATACATGGAAATATTTCCTTACGAAGAGATCTGAAGTCTTTGACATGTTGGAAGGAATTTAAGGCTTGGTGGAAAACCAAACAGAGAAGAAGATAAAGGTGTTAAGGACAAACAACGGTGGAGAGTTCTATAAGAAGGAATTTGAAGAGTTCTGTAAGAAGTTTAGTATAGCATGACATAAGACTACTCGATACACACCTCGGCAAAAGGGAGTTGCAGAAAGAATGAAGAGGACGTTGATGGAAAATGCAAGAAACATGCTTAGTGGTGTTGGGTTAGGAAAGAAATTATGGGCAGAGGTGGTGTAGATTGCATGTTAACTAGTTAATCGATCACCTTCATCAGCGTTGGAGGATAAGTCTCCATGTGAAGTATGGACTCGTAAGAAACCATCTCTTTCACATCTGAGGGTATTTGGTTTTGATGCATATGTACACATTCCAAAGGAGAAAAGAACCAAGTTGGATAGTAAATATGCAAGGTACATCTTTATTGGATATAACGATGGTTTAAAAGTTTATAAGCTTTGAAACCCAGAAACAAGTAAGGTTGTGTATAACCGAGATCTCGTGTTTAGAGAGCTGAAAGATGTTATTAAACATGAACTCCTACCAAAGGAACCTGAGAAGATAGAGTTTGAGCTAAAGGAGGAAGAATCAAACTCTACAACATAAGAGGAATCAGAAGATGAAGAGCCACAAATTCCAGCCGTGAGAAGGTCAGTTCGAGAAAGAAGGAATCCAGAAAGGTATACTCCATCTGTTTTATGTTCAAAATTTTCTTTATCTATTACTAATGATGGTTTGAGAACTGTTAGGGAGGCAATAGATTCAAAGGACGGTAAACTCTAGAAAAAGGCCATGGTTGATGAAATGGTATCTTTGGACAAAAATGAGGCTTGGGATCTGGTGGAGTTGCTGGCTAGAAGGAAAACCATTCGGAGAAAATGGGTGTTTAAGAAGAAGAGGAATGCAAAAGGTAAGGTGGAGAAATACAAAGCTTGATTGGTAGCAAAAGGTTATTCCCAGGTTCTGGGAATTGATTTTGGTGATATTTTTTCTCTTTTTGCAAATGTAGTTTCTATTAGATTACTCTTATCTATTTTGTTTGCTTTTATTTTGAGGTAGAACATATGGATGCGAATACAACATTTCTTCATAGGGATCTAGAAGAAGAGATCTACATGAAGCAACCTAAAGAGTTTGTGGTGAAGGGTAAGAAAGAATTGGTATGCATGTTAAAAAAGTCTTTGTATGGGTTAAAATAGTCACCAAGGACGTAGTATCAAAAATTTGATACATATATACGAGGACTTGGATTCACTAGAAGAAAAGTCGATCACTGTGTGTATTTTAAATTAATTGGTGACCATGTCATTTATTTGGTCTTGTATGTGGATGATATCTTGCTAATTGGAAATAACAAAGAAATTATTCAGTAATTGAAGACCTAATTGTCTTATAAATTCTACATGAAATACCTTGGTGTTGCAAACTATATTTTGGGCATGGAAATTAAACAAGATCAAGAAAAGAGGAAGCTTTGGTTAAACCATAGAAAGTATGTCGAGACAATACTGTAGAGGTTTAATATGCAGGATAGTAAACCAGTGAAGGTTCCTAGTCCTATAGGTGTAAAGTTATCTCTTGAATAGTGTCCCAAGACACAAGAAGAGGAAGAGGACATATCCCGTGTTCCATATGCAAGTGCAGTCGGTAGCTTGATGTGTGCACTGGGAGTATTGAGCAGGTTTATCTCAAAACCAAGGAAGGAGCATTGGACAACAATGAAGCAAGTTTTCAAGTATTTGAGTGGCACTAGTGATTATGGTCTATGCTTATCAAGGAAGACCAGGATTGGATAGAGTTTTGGAAATTCATGGATTTGTTGATGCAAGATGGGATAGAGATCGGGATAAGAGAAGATCTATAAGTGGGTATGTGTTTAACCTATTTGTAGGTGCAATTAGCTGAATGGGTAAGAGACATTCTCTAGTGGCACTTTCAGCTATAGAGGTAGAATACATGGCATCCACTCATGCAAGCAAGGAAGCGATTTGATTGTAGAGATTGTGTTCAAGTATGGGGTTAGTACAAGGAGTTATAAGGATAGACTATGAAATCCAGAGTGAAATTTTCTTGGCAAAGAAACCTGCTTATCATTCAAATACAAATCATATTGATGTTTAATATCACTTTGTGAGGGATATGGTTGAGGAAAAAAAGGTGTTGTTGGTAAAGGTGGACACTTTGAAGAATACTTCATATGTATTGACCTCCTAAAATTGGAGGATGTTGAAATACCTGTTTATGACTTCAATTTAACAAAGAGAGGAACTCTTCGCTTCAAGACGATAGAGATTCCAAAAGGTTGTTACCAGAAGGAACAATGTTGAGATGGGAGCTTGTTGAAACCAGTCGTAGATCCAAAAGAATTTTGAAACCTGAAATGGTGGGCATGCATGTGTACTCAAATGGGGCACTAGTTGATGAAAGAGAAGTATGGAACATCTTCATCTGCATCCAGTCATTCATCTAAAGACATGAATTTTGATGGTGTGCAAGAAAATATGAGTGATTTTGAATAAATATCTAAGACAATTTATATAACTGATGCTTGCATCTTATCTTTAAATAAAATTTTTGATTTCCATGTGGTGTTAAATCAGAAGTTATAAGTGATTTTTATGTGGTTGGATTATATGTTTTAATTATGATAATTTTTATTGTTTAGGATATCTACAATGCAACAATAACTTAGAGATATAATGTATGTTTCATTCAATCTACAAATAATGACATTTTGATTAATTAGTCATATAATTTGTTCCTAATGTCACCGTTTTTTAATTTTATGGTCGAAAATTTTCTAATTTTTTTGCATTTTTAATGTTATGGTTGAAAACAATTAGAATTTTAGCGATCTTTAGTGTCATGTTATTATATGTTTAACAACATGGATGAAAACTAATAGAATTTTAATGTGTTTCAGATCCCATTATTTTATCTTTATCGTCATTACTAAAACATGTTGAAATTATACTTAGGAAAGAAAAATGTTATTCTCCTAAAAACATTAGTGTGTTTTTTCCCTAAAAAAGAACTATTTTTTTGCACATAAAAATTCAGTTTGACTGACATTTTTAAAAATTTTGAAAACTGATCCTAAAAAATACCATCGTTCGAGTATCAACATTTTTCGTTTTCATGGTGTTTTTTGCACAATTTTTGCCCAAAAAAGATCATTTTCACCACCCTTTTTAAAACATGTTCAAAGTTGACCCTAAAAAAAACCATCATTCGAGTATACACATTCTTCGTTTTTAGCACTGTTTTTCATGTTTTTTTGGGGTTTTTTGGCTAGAGTTCCCGTTTTCAGTTTTAGTTCCCATTTCAAACTTTACATTGTTAGAATTTTTAAATGGAAGAAAAAATGAAAAGTTAGATATGAGAAAAGATAAGATAATTTTTTCACAAAGAAATAACAAAACAATGATAGTTTCAAGGTTTGCAGTTTCACCTAACATATTTATAGTGCATCATTCTAATTATGGAGTTGATGAAACATAAACTATTGACATGTAGAGCACTTGGCAGAACTTGCAAGTGGGAGAGAAAACTAAAGTTAGATAAAATAATTAAAGAAAAGATAATTGAACTTAAGAAATAGCGCAACAATCCTAGTGTTTTAATGGATAGTTACAATGATTAAGTTCATCCCATGGACCATACAAAATATGGAGTAGAGAAAAGCTACTATAATTTTTAAATTATGGAAAATAAATAAATAAAAACATATTAAAAAAAACAAAACAAAACAAAACAAAACAACAAAAAAAACAAAAACAAAAACAAAAGAAAAAACAAAAACAAAAAACAGACTTTATGTAAGATACTTTGATTGATGTCCAACAAGGACCTAAAGGTAGATCAATTCGATTTGATTTTTCAATAGAGTCAACAGTAACAAAGTGTGGGAGTGGCAAAGAAATTTATATAAGCTAAATGATGAAAGGAATAGAATAAGGTAGAAGAAGTGAAACCATTGTATGAGAGAAGTAGCAAGACATACTAGAATGTAAGAAGAAAGAACTTTATACTTACAGTATGAATAGAAATGACTGAAGATCAATGAGACTGTATTTTAATATAGTCAATGGTAACAAACTAGAGGAGTGTTAGAGAAATTTTTATAAGCTAAATGATGAAATGGAAAGGAAGAACTAGAAGTGAAACTACTGTATGAGAGAAGTAGGAAGACTTACTATACATAAAGAAGTAAGACTTCTATACTTGTAGTATGAATAACCAGGGTTGAACCACTACAATTAACACATTTATGTTAAAAAAAGCTATCAAATTTGAATTCGTCACCAATAGAATATTAACATTTTCAAAAGAAATAACGAAAACTAACATCAAGCATACCTAAAAAGGAAGTTTATTTCATTACCAAACTATTATCTATATATAAACCTAAGCTTGTAAGGAAAATGGTATCACTATCACGAAATTTCAATATATAAAACAACAACAATATTTGTTGCACAGTTAAATAAGTCACTCATTTAGCGTGCTTAATACAAGTATGTCTTGAGTATTAATTGATAAGTGAATCCTCGACACACTCTCTAACCCAATTGTCACTTATATTACTAGCTCAGGTACAATGCATTTTGATGATTCTAGAGCAAGAAGACCTACTTTTGGGGAAAGATTTTGTTGAGAAAGAATGCCCGTTCCATTGAATAGAGTGGATTTCCCTTGGATTTAGTATTATGAGGGATTGCTAGTCTTATAAGACTTCTAAGTTAAAACTTGGGTTTATCCCCATGGAACCCATATTATTTGGATGGGGCAAACTGTAACATGCTTACAACCTTGGTGGATGTATTGATAGTCAACGAAACATTCCAGTGGAAAACAAAAAATGAGAGAAATATATTTTCTATGTAATTTATGCTAAAGAGATGAATTTTTGGACTTAGTAGGAAACAAGAATGGCACCTTGTTGGATGGGCATCAAACACCCCATTGAACTATTGCCCCATTTAGTTGGTGGTTACGATTTGAACAAAATGGAAAGAGAAGTGCTCCACCCAAAATTTTCCCCTAAAGAGATGGGTGTAGAGGATGCGGGTGGGATTTGTTTTTTCCTTGGAAATTTTATTTGTGCAAAGCACATTATTGTAATACCCACATAAATTGTTGTAATACATATATTGTTAGCCATATTTTTTAAATACGCACATAAATTTCCAATTCTAACCATAATAGGGATATTGAAAAATTGTAATTTTATCTTTTTATGGTGGCATAGTCTGTGCATTCGCAATTACAGGGTTGGCAACACCGACATTGTTATATAAATATACTCTATATAGTAAAAAGTGAAAGGCTTGAGATCCCAGAATCTAAGCAATAATAAATGTTTATGTTCATGATTATGTGAGCAATAATAAAATAACCTTTTTCTTTTCTGTTTTAATATTTGACAAGGAATTCACGCATGTAATTTATGGTGTAAGACATTGGTGTATGCTTCATTCATGATGATGCCAATGGATTCAACAGAAATTTATAATAGTAAAAGGTGTCGTGTGATTAAATGGATATGAATACTAGAGTTACTACATAACAATTCAATTTAGTGAAGGGTATATTTTCGCGAGGTTTTTTTGGTTTATAATAAGAAATAGGCAAAAGAAAATGATCATTAGAAATGACAAAAATTCAAGCACAATAATATGAATGACGGTTAAGAGAAGTCTAATGAATGACACCATAAACATAAACATAATCTTGAACAAAATATAAAAAGTGAACCAATCAAAAGGTACCAGAATGCTGCTAAATCCAACAGAGCTTGGGATACCTTAGCCTAGTTAATGTCATTGCCATGTTGATATATAAAACAATAGCAGTGTTGTTCGCACAATTAAATATGTTCCTAATCTGAGAAACCTTTGAGCTGCATTAAATTAGAATCACAACTTGGATGTATAATTCAAGGTAGAAGAATAGAAAGATTTTCTTGAAGATAAACCTTTGGCAAAATGTAGAAGGTTAAGAAAAGTAGTCATAGACTCTGAACATAAGACAAATAACTATGAAGTATCCCAACCATATTGTATTTACTAATGAGTTGTTATTTCCTTTAAATCGCATGGTTCTAAATAACTATTGCAAGACAAACATCTGTCGCAATCCCCATCTCACAATTTTATAATGCAACACGTCTAAATGAAAATTAATAGGAAGATATTTGATTCTATTGTGTTTCCATCCTTTGGTTCTTGACGCTATTAGGTTTCTCACACAAGTAAGAGGAACACAATAATTGTACAATGATAAATGTACACATTCTAGAGAAATTCCTTGTAGAAGGTACTAAATTAGAGTCACACGTTGAATGTATAACTGAAGGTAGAGGAATAATAATTATTTTTTGTAGATAGACCTTTGGTGAAATGCAGAAGGTTGAAAAAACCAGTCATAAACTATGCACATAAGGAAAATAACTATCAAGGCTCCCACCATATTGTAATCGTTAATGGGTTGATATTTCCTTTCACTCGAATGGCTCTAAATACCTGTTGCAAGACAAACATTTGTCACGCCATACACACCTGGAGTTAGGAAAGGTGAGTAATATGTGAAAAGTCTGGCCAAATATTTGCATATTGGAAGGCAAAAAAAAAGGAAAAAATACAACCCTTATACAATTGATAGCACACAACATATAAATTGACCTAGTTGGCATTTGGTAGCAGTGATGAGTGGAATGAAGGACATGCATTCTAGTGCCAAAGGATGACCATCAAATATATACATGTAGGTATTAAGATACTAAGCCATTTTGTCGAAACTGTTGATGGAAAAAGTTTCAAAGGGCACAAGTGGAAGGGTTCCAACTGCTATTTAATTCTGCAACCAATATCTGTGTGAAATTTTGAGCATATTGGCTAGAGTTTGTTGGATTGATCCTGCAATTTTTGGGATATTGACAAGGTTTACGCATTCAGCCCCAAGATTTCATATTTTTTTGGGTTTACCTTTGCTATTTGCGGAGGTTTGCCAAGGGCTAAATATTTTGGCCCCAAGATTTTAGAGTGCTCTCGGTTTGCCTTGATTGTTAATGGTAAAGTACTAATCCCTACATAGATTAACACGTGATCAAACAGTGTAATTTTTTCATGTTTAATCTTATTAGCAAAGTATTTGCATTTTTTGGTTTTTTCTGGGCATGTCTCCAATCATAGGGAGTTTGGATAGAAAGACAAAAAAATATATCTACTCCACATTTGGGCACAAGAAACTTATTCTAAAATTTTTGAAAGCAAGTCATTGAAACCTTACTGCTTGGATGTTTAGAAATATGCTTGTTTGCTCAAAAATGCACTCCTCTACAACATATATGAGCATGGGAAGCCGGCCCAACCACCTCGAACTCCACTCGATGCAACAACAAATGCAACATAGACACAAATAAATGGACAAATTAAATGAAGGGCATGTGAATAAATGGAAAAATTGAAAGAAATTAAATGAAGGGCATGTGAAACCAACGCAACAGCTAACATAACGCAGGAAAAAATGAAGGGTGTGTGAACAAATGGAGAAATTGAATGAAGGGAGCTGGAAAATCAATGCAAAAATTGAAGAGGAAAAATGAAATGGAGAAATTGAATGAAAGGCATGCATCGATGGCTATTCAATGTGCAAACAGGTAGTGCATCAGGAATATTGAATTTGTAGATAGATTGTGTGGGAAATATAGAGAATGGGCTGCAAATTTTCCAAGGAAGATATAGAGAATGAGCTATGAATTTACTAATATGTCGTGGGAGAGACAGTGAATGAGCTGTGAATCTGTAATGAGCAGTGATCCAGACGAGAGGCTATCAATGATAGTCGACCTAGCAGTCTAGGCAATTTTTAATTGAACAAAAGAGGACAAAATAGAAGTTTCCAATTGGCGGGGTGAAGAGTGTCTGCTCACCCAAAGCCGAGAGAGGAAACCCTTACGAAGATAAATATTTAAATACAATATATATATATCTATTTCATATCTATAATTTTTGTTATAATATTTATAATTTTATTCATTATAAATTAAAAAAAATAATGTATAATTTTTATAATATTCTAGTTTATATTAATACTAATAAAATAGATAATACATTTAATAAGAAAATAATCAAACTAAATAGCTTAATTTATTTTTTTCTATTTATTTATCTTAAAAAATTATTATATTTTTAAATTTTTACAAGTGAACTTTGTTTATAATATTACAATTTATAATAAATTATTAATCATTAATTTTTATAATATTTATTTTATAATTAAAATACATAAATTTGATAAAATAAATAAATTTAAATATAAAATAAATCAAATTAGATAATCAAATTTATTTTTCTAATTATTTATAGCTAATTAAAAATATTATCTTTAAGAATAGAAGTACTTATTAATACAGGAAATATATAAACAAATATTTATTAAAAAAACCCATTATTCTACAACACTGTCAATTAATACTTCTTCACAGTATTTATTATTATAGTAAAACATAAACAAATATTTATTAAAAAACCCATTATTCTATATACTGTAATTAATATTTTTGATTGTTTATTAAATATAATTTTAATGTCACCTATCTACTAAGTACTTTAACAATGCACTCATTCACAGTCAATCCAAAGACCCATATGCTTATTCAATATATATTATCACTAAAATGTGATAAAAAAGTACTTTAATACTTACCAAAATGCAAAGTGAAAATAAATGTATTTATATTGCCATTAATGCTGTACTGAAGAAAACTTTGCCTCCCTACCAATTATGTAGAATGTATATATCCAATTTATATTGCATTGGGTAAAGTACATTCGTCATTTCTGCGCAGTCGAGTGAGGAGCTCGAGGCATGGAATTCAATTCAAGCAATCGGCTGCAACGCGTTTGTGTGTCCTTACCTTTGCAAAGCAACATGTGCATCACAAAATGGATGAGCAACCAATTTATCTGCAAAAACACATTGTGATTTTGGGTAAGAAAAAAGATTAAGTTATTAGTGTGATTTTTGGTAAGGAAAAAGATTAAGTTATTAGTGTGATTTTTTGGAAGGTTTTTTGGTTTATTTTTTCTAAAATTCCTAGGGAATTTATTGAAATCACAAGTTTGATCGGTAACCTCTGCACTATTTAAGTGTCTTAGAGTTTTTTAAGGTGTTGAATCTATATATATAGTCAAAAAACCAGTTTATATAACACAAATCAAAATTTCACTTCAAATTTTTTAGCAAGATTCCAAGAAAGTCCAAAAAATCACAAGTTTGATGGGTAACCCCTACATAGTCTAAGTGCCCTAGGGTTTTTGAGGGTGCTAAATCTATATATACAGTAAAAAAACCAGTTTAGATAACACAAATCAAAATTACAGGTTTTTGAGGGTGCTAAATCTATATATATAGTCAGAAAACCAATTTAGATAACACAAATAAAAATTTCACCTCAAATTTGTTCGCATGATTCCAAGAAATTCCAAAAAAATCACTCTAAAACAACTCCCAATTTTTTTTATAAAATGTTATA
>APFE030321758.1:0-27761 GCA_000404065.3 Pinus taeda
ATAAGGAACATACTTGGATTTGGTTTCCCTTCTTAAAGGAAGGAAACTTTTTTGATGTAAGTGAATATATTAGACAAAAATTATGGTATATGGTTAGTGAACAAGTTCAAAGCATTCCCTAGCATTAACTACAGTGATAATTTTACACTTGTCGCAAAGATGTATTCAATAAAGAGCTTATCCATGGAAAAATTATTTATCTTAGATATTATCTTATGACAAAGAAAATTTTTAATATATTCACCCAATGTTTTATAGAGAGTAGGTTTCTTCATCTAAAATCTCTATTAAGGGTGTTAGTAAATTCATCTCCAAAGCATGTTATTTAGTATTCTCTTCTCCATCCCCTTGAGGGGGGTTTCCCACTAGGTTTTCCCCAATGTCAGTTATTTTGGGTTAGTAAATTCATCTCCAAAGAATGTTATTTAGTCTTCTCTTCTCCATACCCTTGAGGGGGGTTTCCCATTAGGTTTTCTCCAACCGATTATTTTAGGAGATCATTTTTACATGGGTACCTAATATGGTTTCATACTTTTTAGGACCCATCTCTCCATCTATTCATTGCCACATGCCCACCTAAGTTGCACTTATGGGTGGGGGTTGGTGTACATGATGTGTATTGATGTTTACTTTAGTGCACTTGTTCTTGTTATCAATGCTTTCATAACCATTGTGAGATTCAAGCTTACTTTGCTTTTCACAACTTCCTTTCCCTTACGTTATGGAAATATTTGTGGCATGCATAGATTTCAATCATGTTTCCCTAATCCATAAAAGCAAGGCCATTGTATTTGTATTAAGTCGATTATTTTTCTTATGACTATAAAAAGTCAATGAGATAAAGCAACACTTATTAGAGGAGTTTGACTTTATTTCTATCATCCATGTTCTTTATCTTTGACTCTATATATTAGGTGGTTTTGTAGCCATAGAAAATTTTCTTCTACAACTTGGTTATGCAACCAAACCTTTCATTTACTATCTGTGTGATTCCTAACTACAATTTTATCTATTGAATGATAGATCTTTGCATTCAACTTTATCTATTGGTTTTTGAAGATCATTTTGTTGCATTATTTCCACACATTCCATAGAAGGAACATTGGAAAACACTGCCAAATTTTGTACATATTTTTGTTCTTGTATGAAGTGGAGTTCCATTCTTCCAATGTTTCAATGATGTATTTCTATTTTTTTCAGATTGTTTGAAGTATTCTACTTCCTTATCCCATAAGACATTCATTATTCCATAAAGGTTGAAGAGGTGTTCTTCAATTTCTTCTAGTTTCACACACATCAAGCACACTGAGGGCCTCTCAAAGCCCCATTAATGATGATTAAAGGACATCCAAACATTTTCATGGTGTTATCAAACAATTTTATTTTCTTTCGAAGTTTCCAACTTAATTGGTATTGTGATATTGATTTAACCATCAAAACACATTTTGTTAAATGGTGGTGTCGTCGATCTTACAACATAATTTTCCATGTTCCAAAAGTCACAAATATAACATGTGTGTTGCAACATATTTTGTAAAATTAGTATGACCACTAGTCTCATGATGATATTTCTCACGACTTAAACCTCATAACTACAACATGGTCATTACAACATACTTTGTAATATTAGTGGTATTGTGGGTCTTGCGACAAGATTTCCCATGGCTTAAATGTAGAAACTATGACATGGTCATCACAATATACTTTGCAAAATTAGTGGGATCACCAATATTGAGACGAGACTTCCCATGGCCTAAACATCACAATTACGACATGGTTGTCACAACATAATTTGTAGAATTAGTGGGGTTGTCGGTCATGTGATGGGAGTTCCCACAACCTAAATGTCGCAAATACAACATGGTAATCACAAAATACTTTGTATAATTAGTGGTATCATCAGTATTTTGATGACCTTTACCACACCTAAGCATCTTAAAAATGTCACAAAGAGGTTGTATGGCCGTCAGAATTGAGACGTGCATTACAACGACCTTTCCCATGTCTAAAGATCACAACTATGTCAATCTTATTTCGTTCTTTTGATGCCAATTTCGACGACATTGTTGGACACCTAATCCATTAAGCATTGGTGTGGTGGAAGTTGAACAATCACTAAAGTCCAAGAGACCTTGGAATATGAAACCAATGGTCATAAGGATTGTATAAATGTATATATTTGTGAATAGAAATGTATGCCACAATTATATTTGATATCTTGTTCACATTCCATGTGTGTGTTTAACATGGTATCAAAGCACATTTGAGATTTGTTCATCTGTCATGCTCAATGTAACTCCTCCGTGGAGCTTTGTCACCACTTCCCCTTGAAGGAACCATTACAATATTTCCGTGTATAGATGTCACTTGTATCTTCCCTATTGTAACATTCTAGTGCAATAGTGTAATGCACAAATGAATGTTGTGATTAGGGAACCATTAAAGAGCTACACAAGCCTAAATGTTACATCCTCTACTGTGACTAGATCACTAGATTGTCACAATTTTGTCTGAGAGGTAGAGAGCTTGTAGAATCTGCCCATAATGGAAAATCTAGATAAAGGAATGTGTTGAGTGTTTAATTTGTTTTTATCAATACCCATTCTTTGTGTGCCTATCCTACATGTTACTCAAGTGCACCCTTTGTGTGACAATATCATTTATTACTCTGACATGCCATTCCATGCTAGTCTCACTTGTTATCTGGTCTCATGGTATTGATTGGTACACCATTCCAAATTGTCACCTTCCATTCAGAGCATTGTAACCAAAGGCATAAGATAACGTTGAATTAATGAGCAATTACCATGGGATATTGTTACATTTTCACATTTGGTTCCCTTAGATTATGCACTTTGTAACAATGAAACTCCCTATTCATTGGTGTTGAGAGTGGAAATTCCATTGAGGCAGTATGCTTGTCAAATCCAGTAAGGCTCTCTCTGGTGACGACCAAAAGAGTCTCGATTTGGCTTGTATTTCTACCTAAAATTGTTGGAGGTTTCAAGTGCTATAGATGCACTTGAAGGAACACATGCCACTGGGAGTTTATGCAGAAAAAACACAAAGAGGAGAAAGGATTGAATTAATTCCTTTGATTTAGAACTTAGTTCTACTAGTAAATTTGTTCTTCACTGAAAGGTTTTGAGATTTCTTGTAGCGGTAGTGTTCAAGAACTATTCTACTCAAACTGGGGTTTCTCTTGCGCATCTTCACCTTTGTGCACTCTGAAAAATAGTGGGCCAAGACCATTGAGTCGGGATTTGAACAATTTTAAGCATGAAGCTACACCAATTATATCAAAGAATATTCAACTTCTGTATAATTGAACCATTGAAGCAAATCACAATTCATGACTATATAAACCGGTGAAGGATAACACACTTTTTGTACCTTGGAGAATCACAAATTCGAGAGGGAGTGACCAACCAAATCAAAGCCTCCATGGAAATATCAAATATTATGCCCAAGACATTAGGCTCAAGGGTCTCTGGCTCCCCTAGCCATAGTCTCGGTCAACATTCTTAGATTCTGATCACGACTGCAGATTGGAAGGTTTGTGGTTAATACCTTCACGAGGAAAGAACCTTCCTTTTTAGATGTTCATACATGTGCAATGGTTCATATTAAATGCTACACCATGAGTTAAGTGTTGAAATATTGATGTGTTAAACTTCTAAAGGTGCATTAAAATCTGTTGAAATTCGTGCCTTACATGCTATGTTGAGTATCGTATGTATGCTAGTGCCTTGTGTGTGAATTATATGGGCATTGGATTTACGTATGCATTGGGCTCATGAAATTTATACATAATGTTGTTTATATATGGGACTCCGTTTACATATATGTGAGTTGAATTGCACCATATATTATGTATCAAATTACAATATCATTATATATATGTGTCAGTGAGTTTATATACACAATTTGGTATAATAGAGTTGTCAGTGTTCTTTTCACTTTATATAAAAGTAGTCCTTTGTGAAGGAGAGAAGACTTTTGTATTGGATTTCTTAAGAATTATTTCACATTGGCTGATGCTTTTGATTGTAAGGACACTCTTTCCAACATTAAAATTTGTCTACAACATGTACATGAAAAGAATGATTTTTTGCAACTAGAATCTCAGTTCTAGCGAGATGAGCTTCAACAGAAGAGTTGTCATTTTGAACTAGTTTTTGTTCAGAATAATCCTTTGTTATAGATTGAGATAGACTCCCATCAACAACAAGAAATTGTAGATGTAGTACCCATTTTAGGAGAAGATGTGCAGAAAGATGCAGCAGTTCAGTCTACACTTCCCAAGCCCATCATCAAACCTTGGGAAGAGCTTGTCAGCAACATGTACAAAATAGGTCTTGGATATGACAAGGATGTTTCCTTTCATATTCCAAACTATACCAAGCCACTCTAATTTTAGAGTGTTTGATTTCTTCATGACATTCATATTCAGCTGCTCCTCTTCCAAAATAACCACAAATTGTGAAATGATAACATTGTGATAGAGTTGTCCATGTGAAAGATCACTATTTTGATATTCATTTGTGTGAGAATTATGGCCATCACACTCATTCTTCAAACAAATTCTTCAAAAACAATCCTCCTACAAGAACAAAGATTCACCTTGCATGGATTTCTTCTTGGCAATGGGCTTCAACAACCAAGTAGATATTTCGATCATATCACATAATTTGTCCTCGAGTATTGAAAAGTCTTGAAATTTAGATCTCTTCATCTTCTCACCTTGTATCTGACAAGGGGGGAATTAATGGTAATCTGCAAGCTTAAAAGATAAATCAAGTGAGCTTGAGCCACAACCTGAACCTGCTGCTTGAGCCTACATCCATCGACAACCATACCCAGATTCGGAGTTGTAGCCATAGACAGAGAAGCCCCTAAGCATGCCTTTGGTTAGTGGCCTTCCTTAAACCACCATAGGTTGAGATTTACCTTTTCAAGTTGAGGTTATCCCTTTTTTTCCACAGGTTGAGACCTCCCTTTTCCAGGTTAATTGTCTCCCTCTTCACAACATTAGGGACACTTTCTCTATCATAACTATTCTAGGAACTGCACTAATAATTCTAGGTTATGACCCAAAGGTCTCCTTTTCAAAAGAATAGGGAGAAATTTCTCTAATAGAAGAATTAAGCTTCTAGTCATATTTGGAAGAGTTCTAGGAACTGCACTAAGCGTTCCAATGTTGGTGGTCATCCTTAAACCACCACCAGTTGAGAACTCAAGATCTCCCACCTTATACCTTCATTTTAGAGAGCACATTAAGTCTATTTTGTGATGAATTATTGTACTTTTGTATTATATCTCTCTTCTTGGACTCGTATATACCCCTTCAGATTAAAGGGGGGGGAATGTTGGACACATAATCCACTAAGGGTTGGTGTGTTGGAAGTTGAACAATCACTATAGACCAATAGACCTTGGAATATGAAACCAACGATTATAAGGATTGCATAAATGTATATCTTTGTGAATAGAATTGTATCTCATGATTATCTTTCATATTTTGTTCGCATTCCATGTGTGTTTAATATGCACAAACAGGATGTCTTTCCATGAGAATTGCGATGACGATTACCATCGAAATGCCGAAAATTAAGGAGATGTCAAAAATACGACAATAAAATAAACAATTTTTCATGATTTTTATTTTATTTTATTTTCCTTATAGCTACGAATGATCGTCGTAAGAAAGACAAAGAGCCGTCGAAAATTGGCTCGATATTTAGTATTGATATAATGATGTAGTTTCTAGAAAGAGAACACAACAGCCAAAGCCAACTTCTGCTCATGGGAATAGGACATTGAGGGTGAATTTAGGTTATTTCTCACATTATATATAATGTGCTTAGATCTATAGCCATATACTTGGACTAAGACCCAAACTATAGCATAGGTGGAAGTAGAGAGGTACAAGATGAAGTCCTTATCAAAATTTGGTGGACTAATAAAAGGAGCAAAGGTGAGGGCACACTTAAGTGCATTAAATGAACGTTGGGTGTAATTATCCCACACAAATGGAATGTTAAACCAGAGGGGACAAAGAAACCCATGAGCGATGGTGGTGTAGTCAAGAACAAATATACACAAGAAGTTGGATTTCTCTTGGAGGCTTTGTAATTGGCATAGGTTGTGAGGGGGAGGGAGCTCAAGGATGGATTGAACTTTAAGACGGTTAATGATGATACCAAAATTGGAAAGAATGAAGCCCAAAAGCTATCCCATAGGAATGCAAAAGAGCTTCTAGTTGATGAGGCTATAAAAGTCATAAAGAACTAATTGATGATGAAACTATTGACCTTGTGGGAATATGCTTGAAATCCACTTATTTCAATTATAGAGGGGACATTTATGAACAAACATATGGCATTGATATGGGTTCTCCAATCTTCCTTGTGGTTGCAAATATTTCCATGGGACCCTTTGAGGAAAAATCCATCAACTCTTTTTATCTAAATCCTAATCACTGGAGAATATTTGTGGATGATACTCTTTTCATTTGACCTCATGGCAAAGAAAAGCATCAAGAATTCTTGGACCATATGAATAACCAAATGGACAACATTAAACTCACTATGAAATTGGAAGAAAATGCAGAACTACCTTTCCTTGACATCCTTCTTTCCAAAAATAAAGATGGTAGATTAGCTCTTCAGGTATATTGTAACAAAACCCACACTTATAAATATATTCAAGAGAACTCTCACCATCACCCCTCATAAAAAATGACGTAATAAATACCCTTTCTATTAGAGCTTAGAGAATATGTGACAATGATCACTTAAATAACGAACTTGAACATATCACCCAGGTTTTCAAAAGTCATGGGTACAATGAAAAAATAATTAAGAAGACTATAAAAAATTCTTTGAATAACAACAAGCTTAAAAATAAAAAAGGACTTCATCAAAACTATCCAACTTCCATATATCAAGGGAATTACCGAAAAAATTGCCAACATCCTAAAAAGGAATAAAATTAGGGTTGTCTTCTCTCCTCCTAACAACTTACAAAAAATGTTGGACCATTCTAAAGACCAAATTGATCCTAAAAGAACAAAGAGGTCTATTCGATTCCTTGTGGATGTGGAAAAATTTACATTGGAGAAATTGGTCGCTTAATCCATTCTAGGCTTAAGGAGCATTGCACTGATATTATTCATGATAGATCTAAGAAATTTGCTTTGGTTGAACACTCAAACAACCAAACACCACATATACTTGGAAAATGCCAAATTTATTGCCTTTATTGATTATTATTCTAAAAGAAAAACTAGAGAAGCCTTAGAGATATGAAAAGACCATAACAACTTCAACCATGATGATGGGTAGAAACTGAGCGAATCTTGGACTTCCATTATTGACCACATTAGTACTAATCAAATTTAATCTTCTACATTATATATTTGATTACATTATATTAATCACATTATCCTAATTATTTTTTACTTCAATTACATTTTTTAATTATTAATTCATTAATTAATACTGGTTAGTATTATATTATCTTTAATTAAATACATACTTTATTAATCATGTATTAATTATTAATTGCCTTATTGTAACATTTATGATTTAATCAATCATTAATTTACCTTATTTAATCCTTTTTTAAATTAATATAATTATTAATATTTATTAATTATACAGATATTAATTAATAAATACTACATGTATTACATTATTTTAATTACAATATTTATTCTTATTTCATTAATTAACCATATTTAATTAATCCTATCATGTTTATTAATTAAAAAATGAATATTATCTTTATTTAAGTGTAACTACATTGTAACCATTTTTAAATTAATTCTCTATATTATTCAAAGAAAGCCGACACACATTCTTTTGTACATCTAAAGTAATTATTATTTACATATGTTGATTAGCTAAATATGTAAATAGGATTCTTCTATAGATCTTTTGATGATGGGTCATGATATTGTTGTGACTACAACCCCATAATTTTTTTACAAAAGATATGGGGACCTTTTATGTAAATTTTGGTCATATAACCCATTTCATGCTTTGTTTTTGTTACTTTTGCGATATTTTCTCTTTTCTCCGTTTTCCATTTTGATCACTTCATTGTGTACAATTTTTTGCTAGCTTCCCAACGACTTGAAATTCACTAAATCTGGGCTCACGATTTGAAAATAACACTTGTTCAAAAATTAGTTCAATTTAACTACTAAACTTAAATATGTAAAAATTATTAAAATCATAACATTAGTAGGAAGGGTGATGGGGTAATTGGACCCAATAGAGTCAGTAGGAACAACCAACACAAATGGAAAAGGGTATGATTTGGGACTCTGGCTGGGTGGTCTCCCTAATTGTTGATGAGGTCATTTTTGGCCATCAACATTTTGGCGCTAGAAGGAGGATCAATATTAAGTTGTCTTATTAAATTCTTTGTGTTTTAAATTTTTTATCTCTTTGTAATAGATCCTTCTAAACTACTTATTTGGAATTGCTTCATTGGACTTGCACTTGCCACCACTCCACTAAAGGTAGTAAATCTCCTGTCAAAAAAAAAATTTAATGGTAAGGATAATGTCTTTGCTTTTGATCACATTCTTCAATTCATTTTAATTTGTAATTATTATGATATTGATGAAGGTGTGATGTGTAGGATCTCTACTCTCACTTTGATAGGATTGGCCAAACACTGGTGTATATCATTACCATTTACCTCCATACACACTTGGGATAAGTTTGTAACAATTTTCCTTCATGCATTTGAGGATTGCGACTATGAACATGTATGTGATGAAATTGAGAATTTGAGAAGATTTGAACATGAAAACATATGTGATGTTATTCTGAGATTTAAATTCCTGTTTAAAATTTGAATTTAAATATCAAAATTCAAAGGAAGAGTTTATGGAATGGTTGCAGGTATCTCTTTCCTTTCCCTATATTTCAAATCCATAAAATGAAACGATTTCAAGATTTTATGTGCCACTTCCTATTTCTATTAACATGACCCAAAATTCACCTACTGAAGATGGACATATCAATCATGATGAAATTTCATCAGCTATATAAGATAAATTCCTACAACTTGTGAATACTACCTACTATGTTGAAGATGATCCTAAAGAATCTTTGAAACAAGTTGTTGAAGATCGTGATGCTTTCTCTCATGTTATTAATCTACAATCACAAATCTTGGAAGAATATAACAATGAACTTCAATAAAATATGGACAACATACTTGAAGAATCAGCTGCTAATAAATCTGAAAATCACCAAGCAACAAATCTTGCAAACAATGTGCAACAAGTAAATCAACAGACAAAATTACAAATTGCAAATTCCAATAATGAGCTTTCTGCTGTAAATGTTTCTTATGCTAAAATTTGTGATCAATCCCAAAGATTTTGGTAGCCAAATACCAATGTTCAAGAAAGTGTGGTCAGCTAGATAGATGATGAAGAATTTGAAATTTTCACTATGAAAAGCGAGCAATCTCCTCCAAGTTGTGAAATTTTCAGGTTCATTTCTTCCAACAATCATTTTTCTCTTTATCCTGATCTTTTTACTAATTGTAATTCATTTGCTAATAGTCAAACCATTCCTCTTTGCACAAATGATAATTTTGAAAATGGAGGAGTTGTTATAAATTCTATAAATAATGAATTACCAATTAGTTTTTATTTTCATAAAGAGTCATTTAATGACCACTCTTTCAACAACACTCAAAATTCATTTAATCTTTCTTCTTGTTTTGGTCAATCTTATAGAAAGGAAGGGAATACTGATGAAATTTGTCAAGTCATTTATGATGATTATTTAGAGTTGGAGGACAATGAATCATCCCAGTCATTATCAATTCCTCATACTCTTAATAAATCTTTTATGTTTCAAAATGAGAAAACCCCTTTTATCGAGATTATTATTGAAGAGTTTCATTTTGAAACTTCATCTAATCATGATGACTTTCCCATTCCTATTTATGACTCTGACATTTCTCAAATTCCTATTTTTTATCCCAATCTTGAGATTCCATTATTTCCACAAGTAGAAGCTTGCATTGATCTTCATTGCATTATTCCAGCCAGTACTTATGGGAGGAAAATTATTTCAAACAAATCCAAACTATGTTGTAACACTAGTTTTAACATTACTGTGAATAATTATGTAACTTTATTATTTTTCCTTCATTTATTGTTGTCAATTTCATTTTGTATTCTTCTTTTATTTTTTCATTTTTGGATATCCTGTGCTGGCATATTGTGCAATTAAATGTTGAACACTCGCATAGTACATTAATAAATCATCGTGAAAATGAAATTCAATGCCTTAGTCATGATCGTCGAGGGCGTCTTATCTTTCAATTCAATTTGATGTTCATGCCATATCAATTCATTTTTTCTTCTCAAATACATTCACCACAAGAATTGGCACTTGCGAATGTAACTTCACAATATGACCAACCATCTAATTCAATTAAAGATCTTTTGAATGATTCATTAAATTTTCATCCGTACTTTCAAGATCCTTTTGAACTTTGCTTGGAAAATTCAATTCAACTAAATATTTTTAATAGCTTGCTTCATGTGCATAATACTAATAGTTTTATGCAGGATTCAACATCTAAAGACACATCATTAGAGCGTAGCCTGTTACCCTCATTTCAAATTCACTTCAATCATTAAATGAGATTCATCCAAGCTTTTATGATCCAGTTGAAACTTGGTTGGAGCATTCATTTCAAGAAAGATTTCCTGTACTTATTAAAAGTTTATGTACATATTCAATTGGAATTTTCTTTTAATTCAATTATAATTCTATTTCCATTACTAATTTTTTATATGTATATATTTGCAGGAATAAAAGAGTTTGAATGGACTGATTGAAAGTATGGTTTTACTTAGATTTTAATTTGCTTTGTTAGATTAGATTAGAAATAGAATTAGTTTAAATTTAGATTACTTTTCTTTCTTTTTCTTTTAATATTGCAGGAAGAAGAATAAGCGAGAAGATATATTTTTCAAGAAATTTTTCTCACAAACATGTTAAAGAAATCATTTGTTTAATCATAATTTTTATTTTTTCATGCTCTCTACTCCAGGTGCTTTGATTTTTTCCTTTTCTTTGCAAATTTTCAAGAGGAGTCATCATAGTTTTACCTCTTTCATTGATGTGCATGAAACATAATGTTTGGCTCCTGCTTGTCTTGTTATGCCATCTGCCATTGGTTTCTATAGTTTTTAATGCTTAATTAAAGAATGGTTCCTGAAGGCAAAGGAAAATCACAAAGAATTTTAAAACAATTGCAGAAATATCCTATCTATAACCATACCTCTGCACTTTTTGAAAATTTTCATTTGCTTAAGTCGAGATATAATTGAATAAATAAAATGCGGGGTGTTTTCCTTTATTTTTCAAAGCCTTTGTTAATGGTTCATGCATGTATTTTATATGTCGAACATGTGGCCCAACGAATTTATCCTGGTCTCTCCAAGATTGCATCTTTATGTCCCGCAGGATGATGTATCATATCAAAGTGGATTAAGCCTTAATTGGTCCCCACATTTTATTAATAACACGTCATCCCTGCCCAACCTATGCAAACACTAAGAGAGCAGCTCCAGAACATCTCACATACACATGGACCCTTTCCTTCATTTTATTCTCTTCTCCTGCACCCTTACATGATTCTTCTACATAGCCCAAAGGTTTCCCAAAGTTTCTACAACCCGCTCCTTTCCATTCTCCTAGAAATCATGACATCATTGATTCACCTTTTTTTCCATTTCCTTTCCACGTCATCTCGTCCTTCTTACCTCAGAGCTTACCCGTGTTCACTCATTTTAAAGAGCTAAGACGACTTAGCCAGGACAACTCTTCATCATACACTAGCATGTGGGCCCTTATCACATTTTTTGCTCTAGCCCCTTATTGGATGCTTGTAGGCCCCATTTTCCACACAATCCTACATATCCTTCCCAGGAATTATTAACGCACATTTTCCTTGCTCCTTTCAGGATCTTACATTGGGGATGACTCAGCTCACTCATGCGACTTCTCCATAGCCTCACATCACTTTACCATTGGATGCCTATCATTTTCCCTCTATCTCATCTTGAACATATTCGTAGTATTATTTGCGTGCTTGAGCTCTCAGGCTGATATAGAACCCATAACGCATGCCAATATATTTTTTCATTCAAATCAAATTGTGACATCCATCATTCTTGAGAAATGGTTATAATAATGTAGAAAATTGGTAATATTCAAAGGTAATGGATCATGGTTGATTTGTGTTTCTCTTATGATTAAATTATACATATATATCGCTCTAATCTAATCATCATTACAGAGAGCCCCAAGTCTTGTTCATTTATATATCCATAAACCATTGTTGCATAGGTTGGGACTTTGGTTTTAATTTCACGGGATTTTATGAAAACATTGGAGCTGATATAAAATTAGAAAAAGGCAAATAAAATAAATTCAACTATAATATAAAGCGAAAAACATTTCGATTTTTTTATTTTAATGGCTTTTATTTACTTCTCATTCCTTGAACATGAGTTATTACTTTCCCAGCTTAATGATCACTCTAGTTTGATTCAATAATTTGATGATCGTGGGCACATGAAAACTTCATTAAAATGAAACTTCTTCATACTTTTAATCAATCAAAATAAGAAGTTACCTCTTTTAGAGAAAATTAGTATCTTTCAGGTAAATCTTAGTGAAATTCTTTAAGATAAGTCTTATATGATCATTTTCGTTTGTTACCATTTTCTTTATGCATTTTGTGTCAACCTTGTTTTTAATATTTTCTAATCCAAAGCTTTTTTTTTTGTAGCTCTTTGAAAATTTCCTTTAAAAACTTGCACCTCTTCTTTATGAAATTCAGAATCCATTCTCCTCATTTTGCTTGTTTTTGAATTAGACATAACAATTATGATGTTGATCAAGTTGAAAATAAGTTAAATCAAGGAATCTCTCAACTTCTTTTATGTTTTTCATAAGCATTGTTTTTATTAGAAAATCGTTAAGATGTTTTCCATGCGGGCGTAATTTTGAAACAAGAAAATTTACAAGGGAAGGGACACCTTATTTGACTTCATTTTTGTAACACCCCACCCCACATTTACCCACTTTAACATACTTACTGTCGTAAACATTAGTTGAGAGTTACTATGCATGACCCAACCTCCAATATTCAATTATGGAAATGGGGTCCACATGTCCAAAACTTACTGTGACAATCAAAGACACATGATCACAAAGATGTCAAACAATTTTCACTAGTGACCTTTTCCCTAAGCCGGAACCACATTATGACCTAGATTTATTCCTAATCGCATGTATGCAGGCTTTCTAGCACATCCAAAAGGCTCCATCCACACACATAACCCATTCTCCATGCGGCTACAAATAATATTTCCTAGTTAAGACAACACAACCACACAATTTGATTCGGAATTTTAGGGCTATCCTACATGTCAACTGCCCAGAACTTTCGAGAACTTTGTCAACAAGCTTCCTGAGTCTTCATGTTCTATTCTTAGGCTTTATTCTTGCTCCAGCTCATATAACACATAATAGTCATTTATGTGAACACTTTGTAAACATAGTACATGTAGGTCATGAATACATAATTTGTTCATTGTTCACATTAGTTTCTTCAGATGTTCATCAAGAAGGCTTATTGCCCTCTCATACTAGTTTTAACAAACAAATATTAGCTCATGCATTCATATAAACTATTCAATAGCTTGTCCAACCATGACAAAGACCAATAATAAAATAAAATCTCATCATAAGCAATAAATTGTGCATGTAATCAACATTTAACTAGAATGAATCCATGAAAAACCAGTCACATAATCGCACATCAAACCAAAACTTGCGCTCATTGATATCATTAATGAATAACACATAGTAACATATGCATAATACCAATCAGTTCAAGGACTTGCACGTACCACCCAACCATAGATTGGTGATGAACCAATTCTCTCGTCCATCCCTATCACCCTTGTGCCATATTCCAAGACTGAATTTGAGATTACTTGACATAAACCAAAACATAACCAAACATGGAATCCAGAGAAACCACTTCCACCCTCAAGCCATGATGATTTCACCCATCATCGGGTCCAGAAATCACCAAACCAATACAAGCTTGGATACCTCAGAATTTCTTCACCATATCCGAAGGAATTTTCTAGTCTCCACCCACCTGTGAGGGGGCTTACCTAGAGAAAACCATCTCCACCCACATGTGAGGGGACCTACCTAGAGAAAACCATCTCCACCCTCAAACCTTGGGATTTTCATGTGACCACCTCAACCATGATCCAAAAACTATTGGCATCCAAAGTTCAACCAAAATAAGGAACCCACTACATCATGGCTATCCATAAAATGGCATAGGAAAAGGTTGTACATAACTCTCAATCCAGGCAAATCTCAATGCCAATGACAAAAAAATAACGAGAAAATCAATGCATGAATCATGTATTCAAATCCCAACATGATAAATCACACATGCACACTCTTACCTATAAAAACCCTCTTGTTTGTTGGTTGATGTTCCAACCTTCCTCTTGGCTGCTACACGAATTCCTCTTTCACTACGTGTTTCCTTGTTTGTATCTTTCTTAAGTATTCTTTGAATCCCAGGTACCCTCTAGTGTTCTCCCTTACTGTAGAGTCCTCTCTCCTTTTTCCTCTCTTTTTTGCCAAAAGAGAATGCTAGAATTTTGTCTTCCCATTTCTTTTCTTGTATTTTCCTTTTTCCTTTAATTTTCCTTGCATGCATATTCTTTTATTGTCTTTTTCCTTTTCTTGTCTCTTCCTCTTCCCCACATGTTGAATAGGAAATTATTTCATTTTCCTTTATTTATTTTGCATTTTTTTGCCTCATATCCTTGTTGGTTTGTAATAATTAATTTGCCATTTATTGTCTTTTGCAAATGCCAATTTCTGTAGCCAATAATAATTAACCACAAGTGGATCCCAATGTAATGTTTTTCCCTTCATTCAGCTTGGAATATGTGTCCCATGACGTTGGTTTTATTTTTGGTTTCATAATGTCCATACATTATTTATTTACATGGAATTTAACCCAAGGTTGTTACAATTTTCTCTCATAACGACTTTCTAGTCTTTGTTTTAAAAGCCTAATTACCTATAACTCTGCGAGATATAATTCATCAAAATATCAACTTAAAGAGAAACATATATCTTCTGACATACTTGTTTCTTTTTTGAGACATTTTTTGTAAGTAATCTTGTTGTGGTTTCTTTTAAATATGGATTTTCTTTTAACTTTCAGTTTTTTGTTTTTATTTTCTTTTTTCGTTTGTGATTGTTTGAGTGCATCGATTTCATTGTCATTTTGACTTGGTTTTGTTGATATTATCAAAGATTTACATGGAAGAATTTTTCTTACCCATCATTGGTTGGCATACATGGAGAATTTTTACTATGTCAATTTCATGAGTTTTCATTTACCTTAAAGAGACATATTTATTGAATTCAAAGTCCTCTCACCTTAATTCTTTTCCTTGGAGGAACATTCATATTTTCCAAGTGATAGGATTCATCTTTCCAAGGAAAGAATTGACTTGAGTACAACTCAATGAATCTCATCCATCCTTCCACTTCACATAAAAGCCTCTAGATTGATAGTTGTAGGGAAAGATGAGGAAGTCAAAATTTTATAAGTATTATATCCGTTGCCTTCAAAATCTCTTGTGTCACCCCGCCCTCTTCACCCAATCGCTAAAAACAATTATCTAAATAAAGTTTATCAAAAGAGTGGTAAAAGAGGGTTAAAAGCACATATGTCTGGGAAGCACAACTAAACTCGTCGGGGTACTAAACAAACTCGTTGGTAGCGGGGCTATGCTTGTGTGGTACTAAGAAAACTCCATCACAGTAATGAACAAACTTGCTGACAATGAAGCGATGTCGGGTAAGAGAGATTATTTATATTGATGAATACATACTTTTTTTAACTTCTTCTCTGTATCTCTTCTACCACTCGCATGAGGTAAACTAACAATTAAATATTCCCCAAAAAACATGGATTCATAGTTTTAGACTCGATTTGTTTCAAGTACTTATATTTTTTAGAATTTATATTACTTGAGTTATTAATGTGGGACCCATGGGAAATGTTCTAATGTTTGAAGGCTTGATGAAATTCATCACTTCAACCTTTTGGTAAATTTAAACTCATTACCCTTTTAACTAGAGATAACTACTTCTTTCTCGTGCGTCACCATTGTTGTGGCCACGACCCCCCATAATTTTTTTACAAAAGATATGGGGACCTTCTATGTAAATTTTGGTCATATCACTCCTTCCATGCTTTGATTTTATTATTTTTGCGATATTTTCACTTTTCTCGGTTTTCTCTGCTTTGATCACTTCATTGTGTGCAGTTTTTTGCTAACTTTTCAATGACTCGAATTTCAGTGAATTTTGATTTACAATTTGAAAATAACGTTTATTAAAAATTTAGTTGAATTTAACTGCTTAAACTTAAATATGTAAATTTGTATTATTACTTATTTAATAAATTAAACTAATTTAATTATACAATTATTTAATTATTTTGTATTAATTAAGTTAAGTGTAACCAGTTTAATTAATTTGTAAATATTAATTTCTATTTATTGATTAATTATTAATTATTTAACTAATCTACAGAACAGCATAACGAAAAACCTGTATATATTACAAAACAAAAATAAATAAAATATATTCATGACATCATCCCACAACTTTCACCCCCGAAAGTTCAAAGTTGTGCACAAATCAATACTTGCCGGACTTAATCAACCACGTGATGGCATTAATGAGGAGATACCCGAACCTTGTATTAAAACATTTTAGGGACGCTTTTATATCACATTATAAAATGACAATTGAAGTTTGTTTTCGGGGAAGCCCCCTACACATGGTCCCCTCCTCCCTCCTTTTCAAGTGGACATTAATTTATAACCCTTCCTTTTGTTTTAGTGCATTGATTATTTTAACCTGTTTTATTTAAAAAAAAAAAAAAAAAAAAAAGAAGAGAAGGCTTATTTTATGTTTAAATACTAATTAAATAATTTAAAATTAATTTTTATAATTTTATTAAATATTAAAATTATCAATAAATTGCTTAAATATGTATTTTTTAGTGCTATGATAATTTCAACACCTAGATTTTAGAGGTTTTATCTCGATTTTTATTTAGCCAAATGAAGCTCAGGAGTTGGAAAACTAAAATCATGGAGAATAATCTGGAGGCATTAAATCAAGCAAATATGAACATTTACTATGCCTAAAATTTAGCAGAATTTTGAGCTATGAATTTGCACAAAAAATCAATTTCTTAACTTGTTTTAGGAAAATTTGGTTCGCTGAAGCTTTTGGCTGTTGCAAATTCATTCAAGTCTATCATTTTGAGCCAAATATATCGTTACATAGATCAATGTGAAGCACAAATTTCTTGTATTTTATTTAATTAATTAGATTTTAGTTTGAGAGTTTGTTTTCCCAATTTGGTATTTCCAATTTTGCGTGTAAATTTGATAGGTTTTTAATTGATTTTGCAGGGAGTTTGTTGGAAGGAGATTAAGCCAAGGATTTGAAGCAATGAGGATTGATCCAACAGAAAATAAAAACAAGATTTGTAGCTCCAAAATTGGTGGATCTAAACTACTTTCAACAACTCTCCCTTTTTGGAATTTTTTTGTAAATTATAAATATTAGTTTTGAGAATGAGTAGGGGATTCCTCTTTGCTACAAGTTAGAGATTTTGAGCACTTTTGCAAGTAGATTTTTAGCTGTAGATGAAGAGGAAAACTCAATCTAAGTTATTTGGGGGTTTTCTTTTCAAAATTCAGTCTTTGTATTTGAGACAGAGCTTGCACTATTGCAACTCTCTTCTCTAGTGGCATAAATCATGATTTTGGAAAGGTTGTTGGAGATCTATTGAGAAACAAAGCTAGGAGACCAGGTTTATTAATTTGTATGCAAATACTTTTATTTGTTAATGCAAATTTTATTCATTTAATGACAAATTTATACTAATTATTTCATATTTATCACTTTTATTGATATGAGAATGATTGTTTATTTGATCAACTATCTGATATTGTGGTTGCATTGATTTGTTATTTATTTCCAATTTTCTCTTGTGCTTAATCAAATTTCTGAGTAACTATTTACTCAAAAAAATTTCATATTAAATCAATTTAATTGTTGTTAGATTGTATGAACTATTCCTGCATTTTAATGGCTTATCTTTCATGATTTTAAATCTCTGAACAAAGCATGTTTTGTAATAATAATATTAGCTATTAGAACTATTTCAGTACTCTGATATTCATCATAAAAGAAGCATGTTAAATCTCTATTATTTTAAATCACTTTGCTCTTGATTTGGATAAGATCTATATTTGATTCTAATCGAGATAAGATATATTATATTTCCTTTATGTTGTTTTCATCTTAGAGTAGATTTTCATTTATAAATAATTCATTGCATTTTTATAATTTTCATGTTGCAGGAGTAACCTTAGTCATGGCTTGGTTGAGCCCTTAATTCGGCTAAAGGGTTGATTTCTTGCAAGAACTCTACAAGAGGGTAAATCCAATATTTATCTTTATATTGATAAGTAATTAGAGACATCAGAAATCAGCAAGAAATGTGAGGGGATAATTAGATCCAATAGAACCAATCAGAACCACCAACACAAACGAAAAAGTGATTGATTTGGGAATTTGACCTAATAGTCTCCCTAAATGTTGATGAGGTCAATTTTGGCCATCAATAGATACTTAGTTGGAAATGTCTATAGTAAAATCTACCATGCAGGACTCCAAACGCTCTCCAATGAAAAAGTGGGTTAAGGCATATATTATACTTGCGACATCGAAGGAAGATGGTACACAAATATTCTAAGTGTCACGGCCATTTCTTGGACAAGTAGTGAGATTGTCAAGGTAGGAAAGAATAATGTTGGCCAAGTCATGAAAACAATATGAAATGGAACAATGAAAAGTGGTGCCACCATTCTTTAATCCAAATGACATCACACTATATCCGAAAGTTCCCTAAGGACTAGTGAAAGTAGTTTTATGTTGATTTTCAAAGTAGACACTAATCTTATTGTATCACAAGAATTCACCCATAAAGGAAAAAACGTTGTGGCTTACACACTCATATAAGTTTTTTTTAAAGGAACATGTAGCATTTTCATTATATGAGCTGGAAAGGGTCAGGTCCTGTACAAAATTCAAGAGCATGCTCTCTGCAATATTCATTGTTTTACATTGAAATGGGACCTTCTTGCTACCATATTTATTTACATAAAGACTTAATACATATCTATAACTATAAACTCTCCAAAAAACTTTGCAATATTCTATACTTCGACATAACATAAAATAACATTAAAACGAAATCTTTTAGCTGCTACCAGGGTCGATTTCTTCTCTAGAAGGTTCATCCACTATCGTTACTAGTTCTTTGGCATCATCCTCTCTAGTATCCAGATCCCGCTTAACAGCATGCCACAACAACTGCATCAATGGGGATTGAGACTTTCCCGAACCCAAAAACTTCCTTTAGAACCCTGACAATAGTAGTTTCCATTTTTATTTCGATGTTTTCCTTCATCTACTGCATGCTCAACACATCAGTGTACATGTCTTCCATTGTCTTCTACAACAACTCCATATATTTTCCCAGTCCTAACAACTATGCATAAAGTGCTTCCTTTACAATTTCCTTAATGACTTGTTTACACGAGCTATCAACCAATCTCTTGATGCCTCCCCCACTGTCATGACCTAACCTTGTGCCTCCTAACCCTGAGCCTTCACCACTACCATTACTCATAGAGGCCATTTTCGCAGCAACTCAACTCTGTATAATAACTCTCCTTTGGTTAACCAATCGCAGCCAACTATAATATCTCATAGCCTGTTGAACCCCAACATTCTTCCCGATCTTATCTTTCATAAATGCTAGATGATTCAGAGTCATGTTAATGCAACTTCCCTCCATTTCGTCCACCACCAGAAATAACCAGGGACGCTTAGCAATGGTACCAGTTTTCTTTACGAATCTAACTATATTGCAACTCTTGCTGAGTAACCAAGACCTTGATGTCCACCTGCCCTCACACATGAACATCATACTAATGTTGCCACACCTGTGCCTGAACTCTTTACCTGTCATCTGAGCTTCCAAAGCACTACAAGGGACTATCGGGGGACTATCCATCTTAACTACCGATTTAATACTCTGAAGACCTGTGCCCCAACAGTACAATGCCATCCTAGAGCTATAGTTCAAGGGATATAGCATGTTTTAACTTCTTGATTGATACTTAAATTACCTTTCTCTAGTGCCACCCCAACGTTGGCCTGGCCATCCACCAAGTGGTTTTTGGCCCTCAACACATGGAATAATTTCACGTTTTCATTTTTTTTTTAATAAATATATATTCCTGATCATGATTGAGGAGGTTTCATCTTTGAGAAGTATCTCATTCTCTAATAGCTTCACACATTTTTGTATAATCATCATAGAGTCGCCAACTATAGTCAATATTTTGATACCATTAACCAAACTGATGTTTAGACCCTGCCAAAGAGAAAGGGCTTCAGCTTGATTATTCGTCCTGATGCCAAGACCCCATGCAAACTTTATTTATATTTTTTCTTCGAGGATAACAATTACCCCTCCCACTCCAACCTCCCCATACACTCATACATGATTTAGCTAATAAAGGGTGGGGTGTATTTTTGTTTGGATAGTATTTATTAAGATCTCAAAAGTCCGTACAAACACAAATCATGCCTTGTTTTTTCAAGACGAGAATTGAGTTACAAACCCACAAGGTATAAGTAATGGGATAAATGAAATCCACTTTTTTGAGCTTATTGATTTAAGTCTTAATTACATCATGTCTGGAGGGATGAATAGGCCTTTACTTATAGGGGATAGGAATGTCATCTGGCTAAGTGTTGATGTGGTGCGCAATAATGGGTGGATAAATTCCATGCATCTTAGAGTAGGAACAAGCAAATATATCATAGAATTATTTGAATAACTTATTGTAGGAGGAAACCTCTTCAGGTGTGTAGTTGGCCATGAGCAAGATGTATTCCTCAACTTCAATTTTGGTAGTGGTATTCACCTTTATGGTAGGAAAAATATTGGCCATATTCCCCTCTTTAAAAGTATTAAATATGGGGATGTGGTTCCCTAACCTATCTACTTGATTGTGAATGAAGTCTTTCTATTCCACAACATATTAGTTAGATGGAATTGGTTGTTGGGGTAAGAGATAAGAATGATGATGTGTATCATCCCATGGATAATATGGTGTGGTTAGGGACTCCATTATGTCTTCATCGGAGTGGAATAATGGGATGTGAGACTATGAAGGACAACATGACATAGAAGACGAAGGTTTATCCAAATCATCATCATGGGAGACATGGTTCACATGTGCGGCATCTAATGAGATAGTTGATCACTACTGGAGTGAAAGTCCACCAATGTTGAGACCAAAGTGAAATTAGACATATGAGGTATGTCTAAATGTACACAGTCAAATGCTCTTAGGGGGTTAAAATATATATATCCCATAGTTGAAGTTTTTAATCCTGTACAAAAATTACCAACAAACAAATTATTTAAAAAATAGAAAAATATACAATGGCAGAACATAAAATATACAAAGACTTTTCTCCTAGAACCCGAAACCCAGAAAACTAGATTGATTTTTCATTTTATTCCTTTTAATGTTACAAGATATTATATACATTCTGAAGCATTGATAAACCTCTAATCCATTAACACTGGATTAGAATGTAATTGTAGTTCCCTTGATTGGATCTACAAAATACCATGGGAAAAATCATCATACCCAAAACCACATGCAAAATCCACACACAAAACAATGGGTAGGTACACCCACCATCCTTGGGTTCGCCAAAAAATCCTTGGGTCCAAATAAAAAAATAGGGGCACTGCCCTAAACCCCGTGCAAGGGGGGTTGTTGCCTCGTTGCTACCCCCCTACTACGCCCAACACAATGCTTGGAGCTAGTCATGCATAGAATATAACACATACCCAAGAATAGTTAATGACAAGTAGAGGATTTGTGTGGTATTTTCTACCATTTACACATTAGTGAGACCAATCTCTGTGATTGGTGGACTAGTCCTTGCCTTGAAAAATAAGAGGTGTTTGGGGGTCATAGGTAGGAGGGTAGAAACTCCCCTATGAGTGGCATCAATTTCATGAAATAAAATGAGAGTATCATAAAAATGTGGAAGGTGAAGGCGATGGTGGAAGTAATGCTTGTACGTTTAATACAAAGTGCATGGGTGGTTTGTGTGTAATGTCTTATTGTTTTTAGATACCTTAATAAGAGTGACTTGCACTTTGGGGACAATTAGGTTTAGCGGAAGTTCATCCAAGTTAATGAGAAGCTTTAATTTAGGGAGCTAGGGATAGTTGTTAGTGGTTGGACTTGAATATTGCAGAAACATTACAAAATTGGAGGCTTTGGTGCAGAATTTTGGGTGGTCGTGATCAAAGTTGTCGTGTCAGTGCCCCCCTTCTTCTCGAGCTTTCACCCCATTCCAATTGCTTGCATAAAAAGAGTACACTTCAGTTGAGGTTATTGTGGAACTGAAACAATGGAAGGGATCATCATGATAGGTTGATCTGGAGACAAATATTTGTTGGGTTTGTGGTGGTTTGGAGGAGTTGAAGAGGGAAGATCCTTGCACCAAACTAGAATCCACAATGTGATATTAGGAAAATTTAATGTAGTTGATACAAGCATGTTGTCGACTCTTGGTGGCGGGAATAAGAAATGAATTAACCGAACAAATACTCAACCTGCATTCTCATAAATTCTAAGGGTACCACTATACCACTTCTTCAATTTTCAAACTCCTACAATGCCACCTCTGTAATTTTCAGACCTATGAATTTCTTTACTGCAATTTTTAGATCATTATACCTTCTTCCTGCAACCTTCGTGTCTCTGAGATAACTTACTGTAATTTTTTTCGGACCTCTTTCTAGAATTTGAAATTCATCCTAGTCCTATAATTTTTCTCATACATTGATATAATGGAGACAATCTAGCCCAAATATTTCAACCTGAAGTGGATCAGATCTTTTAGGTCTGAGGCTTAAGGATGTTTCAAAGTTTCTGACTTTAGTAATAAATCAGAGCCTACAACCTAGGCTCCTTAAATTTTTATACTTTGAACTCTTGCTAGTAATGAGCTCCTATACTTCAGACTCTTCAATTTTTTTTAACTTTTATGCATTAGTATTTTATGTACAGAATTTTATCTCTTGATTAGATGATTGTTTTCTCTGTAATTAGCATAACATAGACTTAGAATATATCTTTTTATAGCTCAAATTCCCTGGAATCTTATTATTCGATCCTTTCTAGTCCTCTTTGTATCCCAAGATCATGATCTGCGGCGTATAAAGGAGATAAGACAATGATATTTCCATATGCCTATGCTTGACCTTAGCTCTGATACCATGTTGGAAAATTGATTAGGTTAGCATGTTTAACTTTACATTTTCCTTTCTTAACATTTATTTGTGATTATTAGGTTCTTCTGAAATTGATTATGCTTGTGTTCTTCTCATCAAATAAATTCCAAAAAAAAAAAGATCAAATGAGCACGATATATGGGCTCCACATCAGTGAAAAACCCCACAACCCGAGGAAAACCCAAATAATATCATTCTTATAGAATCAAATCAAAATGAGACCTATAAGACCCAAATTCCAAATCCCAACCACCTCTAAGGATGAAGTATTTCTGTCTCTCTTTTATACTTTTAGGGTTTCATCCCTTTGAACATAACCTCCCACTTCACTCTATATGGGTGGCTATAACTCGGATCATCTTGCAACTTTGATCTTGAATGGGTGACTTCAATAGAAAAAATAGTGAAATGTCCAAGGTTGCTTCTTTCATATGTTTCTCGTTGTCCTTATTCTCTTATTAACCTCAGATTGAACCATGCATTTATTTTTTTAAATGAATCAAGCTCTTCATCAATATATACACTTATTTGAAGGTTGAATGCTTCATTTTCAAGGCCTAGTTGAGCAGGGTAAGGCCAAATCAATATTGGAGGTGTATAATGGCATATACATTAGTTACATGATTGCAATTTCCAAATAAGTTCTTTATTTTGACACTTAAACTCGTGATGATCCTAGAATCATTTTACTTAATGCCTAATCTAATGAAAACATTTAATAAGCATGAAACCCATGGAAAAAATATTCTTTTCTTTGTTCTTTACAACACATGACAATAATGAAGACCAAACCTAATTACTTTTCCAATTGGGGTTGATTTTTCACCTGGCAAGAGCCTGGGACAATTAGGGATGAAAATGAATAAATTACTCGATTAGGGGTATATTAAATCATATTTCATGGCCTTCTAAACAACCTCTTCCTTAATTATGAAGAATTTTAAAGTAAACCATTGAAGATGGGAGGAAGGAGTGATTTTAAGAACCAATCCATGAAAAATCAATCATTGAGTTCTAGAGTTTTGCAAAAGCTTTGTCGTTTATGCAACTTCTGAATATGATTAATGATATGAGTGGAAGTGGTTTAGTGATAGGAGGATAAGATCCCTTTATGGGTGTTGTGGTGAACAAGTAACTAAAAGAAAAAGGAAACTATTCATTATGGTGGTGAAAACTTGATGAGTTCGATGAGGTTGGTCTACGTACCATTTCACCACAACACTAGTCAATGTGCGTTGAAACAAACGAAGAAAACTGAAACTTCCATTACAAAGTTTGACGAACACCACATATAGAATGAAAATATATAGTTGGTAAGGTCCTATCCTGCATTCTCCTCAAACTTGGGGATATCTAAGGGAATTTTGGTTTTCCAAGGACAACATGGATTGTGGAGAAGAGAATCATTACTAAGCTAGCTTAAATCAGGTAGATTCAAGTTCGCCATGAAAGGGAGAAATGGTTGAGTGATGTTCTGTTGGGTCCCTATAATACTAGTGATTACCCCATTACTATTGTAGTTGTACCCCTTATTAATAGTGTTGTGCCCCTTGCCCCCATATTGTTATTACTGTGCCCCATACAATCCCTCTATTGTTATTTTTGTGGCTTTATATTATTATTGTTAGGACGACTGGGTTATATTGTGACTCCTTAGACTCTTATATATAGAAAGGAGGTTTTGTCATTTGAATCATCAAAGAATTGTTCATTTATGTAATGTAAAGGAGGTTGCACCCTCAAAGAGGTTGAATTTTAAGGCTTTGATCTATCTTTTCTATCTTTTTCTTGAGCTGGTTTCATAACATTTGGTATCAGAGCTTTGGATTCTAGGGTTTCGCTACTCCAAATAGGTCATCATGGAATTTTCGCTATAACTTTTTTTTTCTGCGACGTTTCAGAAGCTAAAAAAAAAACCCATTTGAGAAGACATCGCGTTGAATCTCGAGTCTGAATTTCAGAGCTTGTTGCACTACATTTGCTTAGATATGATCTAAGGAAGTTGGTCTTTTTGCAAACTCCTGAATTACATTCCAAACAGGTGACCTGGGTAAAATCATCATAACGTTTTCGCTGAGCATTGGATTGAACGTTCATAAGAAGGTGCAGAAAGAGGATGGACTATAGTTTCTTGTATGTATTTTTCAGAGCCAAAGGTTGCAACAGTGACTCGTGGCACGTCGTACAAGTTCGCTCTACTGAACTAGTCTATAATCAGGTCACTTTGGGATATTTCACATAACTCTTCCTTGGAGAATCCAATTTGGATCAAACTAGTGGCATTGGAAAGAGGACAAAGAGGGATACCACAGGGTGTAATTTTAGAACTGGATGATCTGAAAGTACAGAGATACATCAGAGGAAATATCGAGCTCCTAAAAAGTGAAAAAAAGGTGTGTAGATTCTTTTAAAATTTTGCTTAAGATTGGTTTGAAAATTTATTTTGAAGGAATTCAGAGGGCTAGTAGAGCATTATTATCAGTAACTGATGCCCCGAGGAAAGAAAATGCAAACACCTAGTAAGGAACCTGAAAGCTCTAGCATGACTCATGAAGAAGACGAAGAAATGCTACATGATATATCAAAATTACAAGAACAAGTGCAACAAGTGTCACTTGCACAAAAAGCAACAGAATCTAAGATGGATGGTTTAAGGAAAGATGTAGAAACTAAGATGGATGGTTTAAAGAAAGGTGTAGAAGCTAAGATGGATTATTTAAATAAGGGCATAGAAGCTAAGATGGATGGCATGGAAGTTAAGATGAATGGCATGGATGCTAAGATGAATGGCATGGATGCTAAAATTGATGGCATGGATGATAAGATGGAAGAATTGACAATAAATATGAATAAGTTGCTACAAGGAATGACCACTAATGGTGAAAAGGTACTAAAGGAAACTCATGATGAGAACAAAATAAATGTTAATCATGATTCTATAGACTCTAATGTTGGATCGAAGACCCACCATATTCCAAAAATGGATATGAGGAAGTTTGATGGCAAGGATCCCGCAACATGGATATTACAGATGGAGCAATTTTTCGATCTCAATAATGTGCAAAACACACAAAAGGTATATATTGCAACTTTATATTTGGAACCAAATCAGTTTGTATGGTATCAATGGCTTTGCTCTCGTAAACAATTTATCACTTGGGCAATTTTTACGGAAGAATTGATAGCACATTATGAGGATACAAAAAGCAACACTTTTTTTAGCCAATTGATAAGTCTCAAACAAAAGGGTTCAATAATGGAGCACATTGAGGAGTTCCAAAAATTGAACATAAGGGTAAAAGATATTCCAGAGGAGCATAGGATTGATGTGTTCATAGGGTCTTTAAAGGATAATATCCAACATGATGTTCGCCTTTGGGAACCTGATTCATTAGAGAAGGCATTCAGGTTAGCAAGAAAAATGGAAAGCAAAATTATGGCAACCAGGAAGCATACCACTCACAACTATAAAGACGGAAGTGTTGTTCCCTAGTCTTCCACAACCTATAAGGTTGACCACAAAAATTGGAAGAAAAAAGAGCAAAAGGGCTTTGTTACAGTTGTGATAGCAAATACACTAAGGATCATAAGTGTGCTGAGAAGAAATTATTCTACATAGATTGTGAAGAGGAAGAAGAAAAGGAGCAAGAAAGGTCAAAAGAAGAGGATATACTCCAGGAACAAAGCCTAGATGAAGAACAAATAAATCCGACCATATCTTGTAATGCATTGGCGGGAATTACACTCCTCAAACCATCAAGATAGAAGGACAAATCAAGAAGAAAAAGGTAATAGTGTTGATTGATTCAGGAAGCACCCACAATTTTATTCATTGTAGGTAGCAAAAGAATTGAATTGCTTCCTATATCCAGCACCAGAGTGTCAAGTGATGATTGCAAATGAGGAACAATAAATTGCTCGGGAAAGTGCCATAATATCAAGCTATCCATGGGAGAGTATGTATTGAATAGCCCAAGGCTTTCCATTCCAATGAGTGGTGTTGATGTTGTACTAGGAGTCTAATAGGTACAATCCTTGGGTACAATAGGTTTAAATTTTCAATAAATTCATGAATTTTTTTTCGGAAGGAAAGGAATTTGAATTAAGGGGTATCGCAAGGAAATCGGGAAAGATAATCAGCTCTTATAGAATGACAAAGCTTCTAA
>APFE030321758.1:40917-57191 GCA_000404065.3 Pinus taeda
ATATATTTTTAATCATAATCATCCTTTGCATATAAATTTAATTTATTTCTACAATATTCTAAAAATTTAAAAATAAAATTTCATTTAAAAAAATTATAAACGCTTCAACACCTTTTATATATCTTTATATTTGAAAAAATAATAATTTAAATTATTAAGGGTTCCCTATCCTTTGTATTTAATGTTTTCGAGAATTATGGTGCCAAGGACCAAGACGTTTTAACAACAATGTTGAAATGTAGTTAGTATGAAAATGCGTACAATATTCTCTTCATCGCTTTTAAATATACAGTGTAAATTATAAATGTTGTAATTGTTGAATAATTAATTACTTTGTAAAATTTAGTTGACATATTTAATTTAATAATTAATTTTAAAATTTAATTGGATCACAATGGTATATTACATTAATTTTTTCAATAAAATGCAACTTTTAAATCACATGATTATTGTTCTTTAAATCACATGATTATTGTTCTGTGTTTTTATTCATAAAAATATATTTTATATTTATACCAAGTGTTTATATTCTAAAATAAAGATGGGACAAGTTCAATTTTATTATTCATGATTATTAGTGGATAGCAGGATATAATTTTATAGAAGATTTTGAATATTGGTTACATATCAAAAGTTGAGATCTTTTCCAAATATAGTTATGTCTTTTCTATATTTTGATTAAATTGATCAATTAAAAAAAGAAATTGTCATAGGAATGTGATTTATTGTTGTGTATATTGTAAGTCATAGTATTCGTCCATGATATTGTAACAATGTCTATTTCAATGTTAAAAATATCTATTGAAAAATTATGATGAATCTCCATGGTTTATATATATATATATATATATTAATATTCATATGTTTATTTTCTCTCTATACATAATAATAATTTAAATAAAATTATAATTTAATTCAATGCAAGTCAAAGTAAAAAGTTCAGTTCGGTCGGCCGAAGCCAGGGGAACAACAGGCAGAGTGTTCAAAAGAAAGATATGTTAATTGTTCTAATTTCCATAGAAATATTTGCATGGTTCTTATGCATTAGACTCTCTAAAATATTGCATGAATTTATGTGTTTATTTTGCTGAATTTTATTCGGAAGTAATGTGTGTGAACCCTGTACATAAACATATAAAGAAGTGATGATATTTTGTTGATAAAGAATGTATGTGAACCTTGCACATAAAAAGATAAAGAAATAATAATATTTATTTGAAAAAATGCATGTGAACTTTTCATATAAAAGGATAAAGAAACTGTTAGGGTCCTATACTGATAGGATACATAATTTTTAATTGGCTAAGGTTAACTCTTGTAATATTTTATATGTTGTTGCTTTCTACAAATGTTTTCTATATTCAAATTAAAAAATCAAAAGAGGGTATGTCCTTTAAGAGAAAGAAAAGTACAAAAAGAAATAAGAAAAGATAAAAAAAATGAAGAAATATGAACCCCAAGTGTGAAACCACTTTCCCCCTTTTAAAATCATATTTTTACCCAAAAAAACCTTCAAAACCCTTTATCCTAACTCGAACCCCCCCCCCCCACCCCACTAACTTTGCCACTTAACCATTTTCTCGACAAACTCAGGTTTAACCTGCCACCCTGGTGTGGTAAACTAACCCCACATATCCCAAAACTCGAAAATTTAATTAATCCACAATTAAGCATGGGTTAATTACTCTAAATAATGATTAAAACCCATGGGTCCCACTAATCTCCGCCCCATCACCTGACCGTACAACTTTCCCACGTGATGGTCGTCCGATCATCAACCTCCAGATCTAACACTCATCACCCATATCGCGCTTGCACGATGTCCAACCTTTAATGGCCCGAGAGCACACAATATGGGTGCTTTTTCTCGAGAAACATTTGCCTATGTGTCGGCCTCTGGCACACATTACGTTCCCCTGGAAACATATCACCTGACCCCCATAAGTGGTGTGATGACCTCCAAAAATGTGTCCCTACCAATGCGAAAACCAGCACTATTCATAAAAACCCCTTTTCCCCACAATTTTTCCAATCATTCACGGTTAAAAGTTTTCCAGTGCCCCCAAGCCTTTGTGACCACTTCCAATTGATAATTGCAGCCCGAAGAAGCTCCATACATCCCTTTTAGTCACTTAACACATAATCCAAGTTGCCGAAGCCCTCTACAAACCCCAATTGAAAAACAGTTGTAGCCCTGACTGTAAATGCTAGGTGTTTGAACAAAAGCCAAGAAATTACCTTCTCATTTAAAAGAAAATTAAAAATTCTTGCAATAATTGAAATAATTTGATTAATTTCAATTTAATTGAGAGTCTCCCATTCCCAAAGTACCATAATCCCAACCTGCAAATTGTGCATACCCTACCCTGGTTATTCAATTACTGAAACTTCACTCCCAAAGAAAAAATTACCACAATTTATAAAAAAAATGGTTACCTAGACCTCTTTGGATGTTAGACCAATTACAACCCCTCACATAGACATTGACCACCTAGCTTTGACAAACATGGATTTTCAAATCAAAGATACAGCCACTCTAGGTAACTTGCTGACAATCCCTTACTAGAGAAAAGATAGATTCTTGAAAAAAGCAGATGATATCCATCTTTGGGACTCAAACCTATCGAAATATATTTTCCCAGGGGTCTACCCTTTCTTAGACTTTGTACACTTTTGCCATGCATGTTATGTCCTTAGCAAAGGGATATAATTGCCCCAAACGAGGATTTCTTGTTTTCAATCACTGTTGACTCTATAAACCAGATGCTCCAAAACCATCCCAGCCACAATTCGACTCCCTTGTTAATTGGAAGCTTTTTAAACTTGTATGTTACCCTGGACCTAACAAAAATCAAGCATATTTTTAGGAATTTCATTGTTGAAGAGCGCTACACTCCAAAGGATATTACACCTTATGCTGCCACCATTTTCTCAGAAATTGGCAGAAGAATAATTACCATGATCTCATGCATCTTAGGTTACACATCATATGACCACATAGATGAGATAGTCATGGACTTTTTGTCCATTTTCACTCCAGGTCAGCCTCTTGCCATTATGTTTGACTATGTTGAGTTCATTGTAGATAGAATGAATGAATAGTTTACACGATCTCCCACTAAAAGAGTCTTCAAATACTCTTCAATGTTGTTCTACATGTTCTTGCACTACGAAACAAACAAATTCCCAGTAAAGTTCCACAAATTGGACTCCAGGGGAAAATAAAGATCTATTATTTTCTGGACACCATTGATCCAGAAGTTTTCAACTTCATTTTCATATAAAGACTTCATAGATTGCTTTTTTCACCGAATCATGAACATGCTGACTTCTAACATTCAACCTAAAATTAGTACTGAGATCAAGAGAATACTTCAACTGGAAAAGAATAGCAAAATAGGAAATTGGTATCTATAGAAGAATCACACTAAAATCAAGATATATGCCTATGAGTTAGTCCCTTACAAATTGCCAAAGTACCTCCCAATGAGAATATTTTCCCTTGAATATTTCAGGCAAATCATAAGTGCAGACGAAGTCAACTTCCTAGCTGCTAGGAAGAAGACACAATTTAAAATGAAGAATCAAATGGGACCTTTCATTTGCAACACTAGAGAGGTTGGACCTAAGGCAGACAAGATGATCCAAGGCATGAAATTCAAGAATAGTTTCATATGGCATGATGACCCTCATGGGCTTGTAAACAAACTCAGACTAAAGGTCAAGTTGGGACCTTACATCCACTACCCCAGACTTGACATTGAATAATATGCAAATTAGTCAGAATGGGTATAGAACATATTGATAGATATGGATAGCATAGTGGTGGATGTTGAGAACACCATGATTGAATTCGAGAAACAATTTGACCAAATCTCTTTCTTGTAGGTCCCAGAGTTGGAAGAGCCAATGAATAACCCTCCTATCATTTAGAATCCTCTCAGTGAGGAGAAGAATCTGAAAAGAAACAGGGAGGAAGCATCAAGCTCATCCATGGATACCCTTGATCAGCAGCACAACCTAAGAAAAAGGCCCAAATTGACTCCTGCGTCTAAACAGGAGGAAAACCTTGCATCAATAGAAATGATTGATACTGATGAAATGGGGCAAAGAAGTAGACAAACCACTCAAATTGTTGCATCAACAGAAACACAACAACCCTCTTCTTCAAACACCTAGATCATCTAGAGACAGAAGAGTGTGAAGGTGTATTCCTTTGTTAGGGCAGTTGATAAGGAAGTAGATATAAATGAAAGATTCAAAGATATTAAGATGAGAATTGAAAAACTCAAGGCATACACATATGACAAGTACATGAAGATGACACCACTGATCGAAAATAGATTGATGTCAGCCTTTGACATCAAATAAGGAAAGATGTAGGCTTCATTCCTACAACTTACTGTACAGCAACATAAAACCACATCAGATTACAAAAAGACCAACTTTGAGGTCTTGGCCAAGGATGTCCATCCCCTAGGTCAGATAGAATTTCACAAGCAGGCTAGAGAGATGATCTACTTGACCCTCACAGCAAAAGAAATGGCAGCCTTCAAACTAAAGGACTCATTAGACAATGTGATAACCTAGTACAAACTGGAAATTTCCTCCTCCAGTGCTAAACACATAAGGATCAAATCCTTAGAAGACTTGATCATTGAGCTAGGCCATGACCCAAAGGACATCAAGGCTACTGAACAGTTAATAAAAAAGAAGAATGAGGACATTGCAACCCTCAAGAAAAAACTCAAGTTGCCTCAGTCACAACACCCTAAAACAAAAGAAGTCCTAGAGAGCCAAAAAACTCATGAAGAGATGATGGACTTGGTGCTGCAACTCAATGACCAGTTGAAGGAAATGGAAAAGGAACTAGATAGCTTGATCCAACTCAAACACGCTAGTCTATATAGTGCTCCTCCAAATATAATTCCTACAGTAACCATGGCTGCGCCTTCCACATTGGCAGTAGCATTAGTTCCCATTGGTCCAATGGCCACTGCACTGCCAGCAACAACAACTACTACATCAACAATGACATCAATAGCAACATGTACTACAGGTGATGAAGTTAACAGGATAGTCAAGGAAATGGAAGAAATGTCCATTCAGACTAATGAAATCAACAAAATTAAAAGAGAAACTTACCAGCCTAGAAATAGATTGCAAGTTAGCCTAGATAATGCATAAGGAAGAACAACAAAAGGCTACCAGAATGAATAAGAGAGTAAAGAGCCTGGAGAAAGAACTAACATTAAGTGAGCCTTTAGGAAAGGTTAAACAATTACTGTGGGCCAATATCATTAGCTCTTTCAATGATATTTGGCCATCTATTCAGATCATTTTTTAGTAGATAGACTTAATCGAATAGGCTACAAAAGCAATCTAGAAAGTCAAAGAAGAGCTAGGAGAAATGCCGGAGGAGGCTGTTAGAATTATTCCATTCTTAAACTCTAAGAACAAATATGAAATACAAGAACTTGATATACCTGATAGGACAGGTACCATTTTGGAAGTCAAGAGGGTCCTAGCCAAGAGAAATTTAATGTTAAATTTAGAAGATAAGTGTTAAACAATGCAGGTAGCCATTGACAGGTTTACGACCAAGTTTGAGCTTTTGAGACAAAAGGGACTACCTAGTCCCTTAGTTATAAATGATAAATTGATGACACGGGACAACTACAATAAGAAGATCAAGGAAGTCGTCAGAGAGTAGACAAATACCTCATCAATGAGTGGTATGCCAACTGGCAGAGTATTATATTAGACTTTTGAAAACCTGTTTTACCTCCAGCATGAAGTGAAACACTTATTTATTAATAATCCTACTTTTTCCAAATATATAGATGCTGATGAGATATAAATGCTCAACATCCAGGTACTAGATGAAGAAACATGGTAATAACTGTATCATTTACTATATTAAAAACACAGTAAAAATATGAATGTATAGTAAAAAGTAAATCAACACTGTAAAAGGATGAAAATAGGTCAAGACAATCAAAGTGCAACACTGTAAAAGGATGAAAATAGGTCAAGACAATCAAAGTGTATCAAATGAAAGAGTATCAGATGAAAGATGAAAGTCAAACAAACTATCCATTGTGAAATCCAAATAGCTTAGTAGCATAAAGTGCTAAAATTGAAAGCCTAACAACCAACAGAGCCAAAATAACAAAGACAACATGAAACAACTCAATAGTTGTCTCTATCTTCTTGTAAGAAGATATCTTCTTTTTCCTATATTAATTCTCAAATTAGTTTGAGATATTTTGTAATAAACTTTTTATATAAATAATTCACCATTCGAAGTATTTAGGGTGGATTGCTACACATTTGTAAGATTATTTTGGTCTTGAACCAGAGGGTAATTGTACCATTTCCAAGTCAACAAACTGGGCTAAAGTAATAAAAGAATTGAGCTGCAGGATTCATGAGATGACCTATTTGCAGAGAAGTATCTTCTTTATGTGATTGTGTTATATTTCTTATGTTTCCACAAACTTAATTGTTTTCTAAATTTGAATGTATTAACTGGAGAAATCACTCAAAGTTTGTTTAAGTACACTTTGTTTTGCATAGTTAATCATTTACATGTTTTCTACTGATACTTGGATCTGAGAATCCTCCATTGCTCTCTCATCCCAGTTGATCTCTTTCATTCCTTACATAATCTGACTTAGGGAATTCTAAATTACTCCCTGGATCTGATTAGAATACACTTCACCATCCCGCCCCTGAGATCTGCAAAAGTTCACCTATCTTTCCCTGCAGACATTGCCTTTTAAAGCCTTCATCTAGTCTTGTTTGTCTGACCTTTGACTCCACAACTCAATGGCAAAAGAAATCTTTTTTTCCATTTAAGTAAGTAATCCCACCACCAAAATTCAAGACAAAACCCAACTGCAACCATAACTAGCCTAAAATCTACCAACTTAAACAAAGTTAAATTATAAAGTGAGAGTGCTCTCTGATGACTAGAATGGCTAGGTCCTGATCTCCAAAAGTGGTTTATGATTACCCCTGTCATTTCCTTTTTTTTTTAACTTTTGAGGGAATTTTGGAGTGATAAAAGACACCATGTTATTGAAAAATATTACAAGGAATTATATGTGGAAATCTAGACTATTTTATTAATATTCGCATGGTTTGTATACATTAGACCCTTGAAGAAAAATACACACTTATATGCATAAAAATAAAATCTATTATGACAGTTCTCTTGAGGAAAATAATATGAGGTTAAATGCACATAGATAATAGCTATTGTGTTGGTTTTCTGGAAAAAGAATGTGTTTACATACATAGAAATAACAACTATTGTGTTACAATTTCTTGTAAAATAAATATGTATTTGCATGTACAAAAAGAATAGTTATTGTGTTCGATTTCTTGGAAACGAAATGTGTATTTGCATGTAGAAAAATAATAGATATTGTGTTAGATTTCATAGAAAATAAAAACATATTTGCATGTACATAATATTTCATTACATGAAATTGACACTTGCATCATAAAATAACTACAAGCCATTACATTAGTCATGATATCATTTATCCCATAATTCCTGAAGCATGGTGTCTTTGGGGTTTGATTTTTCCTTGCACTAGATTATCTTGCATTTGATCATCTCTCAATATGTAAGAGTCACTAGTTCATTTCCTACCATAACTTTAAATATAATCCCTCCAATGGATAAGTCATAACACTTTCCTTCAACTACTACCATCAACAAACTCTGACATCATGGATTATATAAAACGCCCTTTAATCAAACTCAAATAATTAGTCTTAACTAGTTATTCTTTTATGCTTTAAACATCTTTTCATGTTCCTCTTTATTGCACATGCATAATAAAATTAAAATATTTATTTGATATTTTCTTTCACCCATATCCACAAGTGCACAACTATTTTCCGAGATATGCACAAATAAAATGTATCAAGAGTATCGAGCCATGCATTTTATTAAAACCACACATGCATTAGTCAAAAGCACGTAATTACAAAACCTATGTTTATACATGCATGTGTATGATTATGAATCATTTTTAACCATCAAATAACTACATGCATAGAGTAAAATGCATAAACATTACCAAGGCATGCTCATTTATCCCTACTTCACACATATCAAAGGAAAGAGAAATAATTACAATCTATTTATACCCACAAGAACATGATAATATTTACAAGAATCACCATGGTTATCACTCTATCTGTGTACAAGAAGAGGGAAATATTTCCAAATTATAAAAACCACAACAAATATTTTTCCTTTGCACAAAAACACATTCATTTCGAAAATAAAAACCACCATAACTACCCATATTTTCTAAAGGTAAACAAACACAATAACTATGATATTTGTGCTTGTAGTAAACATCATACCTTGTCTCTCTTTCTCTCCTATATTAGTAGGTTGGATTACTATAACACTTACATCATAAAACAGGTGATTAAGTAGCATAATTAACAATTATAATGATGTAAGGTTACAACATGGGGCTTTATGTTAATATGTTTCAAGAATTGTTGTTATGTTATGTGACTTGCTATTCCATTTCTAAAGTTACTTTATGTAATGATGTTGATTTTGATTAATGCTTAGTTAAGGAATATGGAATTAGTTATTGGGAATATTACATGCTAGTAAATTCCATAAAAAATTTCTAATCCTATGTATTTTACATGAGGTTTACCGGGGAATGTTACAAGTGGTATGAGAGCAAAAGGTTGCAGCATTGGCACCTTTTGGGTTCTGTAAGGATGAAAAGTAGATGTATGATGCTAATGGATATAATTTCGGGTATGACACTAACAAAAGTTGCTTGGAAGGGTATGAATTAGACTAAATTTGATATGCGATGCATGATGATGTTAATAACAACATCAAATAATGATTCATGTAATGCCTATTTGAAAGAGTAATTGTGGTCATGACACCTGAGTTTTTATGTGTATAAATTACAATAAGAATTTTTGTTGCATTGTTTGTAGCTAAATCATGAAGAATTTTGAATGGCCACTATGTAATTAGTGATAGCGTGAAAAAACTACCAACCTTTACATGCATATTCTTTGAAATAAATCCTTTGAATGTTGATAATAAAGAAAGAATCAAGTGGTATATCTTGACTGTAATAGGTAATTGTCGATTGTTTCTTATTTTGGAATCTTGATTAAATTTATGATAGATGTTAGCATTGATTATTTAGTATACTACACTATCTTTCATGATATAGTATTCTATAACTATAAGTTCTTGAATGTTATAAAGAACTTACATCGTGATAACAAAAGTGTCTTAAGTAACTAATTCAATTGAAACACATTGTTATATCAATAATAAAAACAAAAAGGAAAAAGGGTTTTGGATTTGCAAATGAACATACATAAATGATAATTTGAATGATGAGAGCAGCCAAGGATATTTAATATTTTAATAATGTATTGAAATTCATAAGAAAAAATAGATTGTGTATGATCTACCAACTTAGCATTAGAACTAGTAATAATCAGATGTTGTTGACTACATTTTTGTTCAAAATTCAAAACTCTACAAGTTGATGATTGAATGATCTTGGTAGCTGGTATGCATCATACATCTAATAAATATGTTAATTCCATCCTTAATAAAATCATCTAGTGCATGTGAATATTGTTGTGACACTGCATTTTAAATCTAATCAGCTAATTCCATTATGCGTTGAAATGTGGTGTTGACTACATTTTAATGATGTTGTTGACTACATTGTTGTTCAAAATTCAAAACTCTACAAGTTGATGATTGAATGATGTTGTTAGCTGGTATGCATCATATATCTATTAAATATATTAATTTCATCCTTAATAAAATCATTTAGTGCATGTGAATATTGTTGTGACACTACATTTTAAATCTAATCAGTTAATTCCATTATGCATTGAAATGTGGTGCATTCATTGTCATTGATAAACAAAAATATTGATGACATTTTGATCTATTAACATTAGTAATTTATTTGACCAAGAAAAGTATGGGCGATTAACTTGAATTTGGAAATGTTTTATAATGATTGTTAATTAGATACATATCCATAAATTAAATGAATTAGAACCATGGTGAATATCAATGATTGAATTAGAATGGATATATCTTTTTTATAAGGTCATGTTTCCTAATAATTTTTGCTGTGGAAAACAACCTCATGGAAACTTGATTTTAATTTTCTTATATATAGTGTGGAAGAGGTATTATAATTCTCTATGTTTACTCCTAATTAATGGAATGGTATATGAAAAATAAACAAGACCAACACCTTTTTAGATTGTTGAAACAATGAGAACATTAATGCATGTGCAAATTAAAATTGACAAGATATTTTGTAAATAAAAATATTTTGTAGAAGATATGGTTTTATCAAAAGCATTTGTGACTAATGTTGCTAGTTTGATTAAGTAGGGATAGATTAATGGGATCATAGTGATGTCAGTAATATTCCAGTAACATGGAATATAACAACCATTGAAAGGTAAAACATTGCAATGTGATTTACAACTACAAATGTGAAAGTATAATGTTTACCATTATGACATGCAAGATTCGTGCATAGAAGATATAGTAATCTTTTAATAAATTTCATGTTGATTAGTATGTGGAAAATTTGAAATGAATACCATTTGTATGACATGAGATGTTAGTCATCCTTTCCTCTCAAATTTACTTTTATAGAGTGTGGGGCCCATGCTCAGGGTTAAGTATAAACACATGATGTAGATAAATCTTCCTTCCACTACAATGTTAACGTGAATATTGTAAATTTTGTGAAAAATAGTGGGTAAATGTGCTAAAATACAATTTCACATCTTAGACATTATAGGACAGTTGGGAAAGGCCGGAGGAGGTCCATGGGTAGAGGCAGTTCCCTGCCTGGATTTCCTCTCCCTAGAGATAGACAATCTCAATAAGGGAAAAGGGTGAGACAAAAAGGTCTGAGAGAAAATTCCTAAGGTAAAATTGTTGGTTTTGGAACTTGTTGGGGGAGAACTAAAAGAGTTAGTTGTTGAGCTAAAATTCCTCAAGATAGGATGTTGTCGCAGGAATAGGAAAGATGTTGCTAAGAGGAATCCTGTATTAGACAAAGTGTGGTCACTATGAAGGAATTTCCTTAAATGTGAAATTGGCTCAATATGGTTAGTGGAAACAAGTTATCATTGGTTGGGAGGAGCACTCTTTTTCCCATTGTGGTTTTCTTTGCAAACCAGGTTAACTAACCAAGTAAGTGATGTGTTAAAATGTATTTTTTGTATGATTTTGTAAGATTTTTTTAGTACATATTGATAGGAAAGGAACTTAGAGCTAGGGAAGGAAATACTACAAGTGTAGTTACCTCTATTGTATTTCTAGTCTTGTGGATGTCTTTAGCAGGGGCTACGACAGTATGCACCTTTTGTCGTTATGACTACTTTGATCATTTTTATTATTAGAGAGTTAGGTGCTCTCTGAGTACTTGCAAAGGTACTATGATAACTGATTGATATTTAAAAAATAGTGAATATCATTTGATTAAAAATATTATGCTTAATTTGATTATGTTGGATTTGTTAGTCTTATGTTATGGGGTGCTTTCCATGGAGGTCATTAAATGACATAAGGTGCCTATTGTTAAGCTAATAAACCACTCACAGAGTGGTTTCCAAAACTAATAAACCATTTGTAATTAAAATTATTGCATGAAGTGGCCATGATTTACAAGAGTAATCAACAAGTAATAATAGGTTGGTATAGATACTTTGTTTTTTTTGTTATAAAATTGAACAATTACTAAATGATTGAAAGTAAAATTTGAATATTTTTGTAGTTTTAAATGTTTATGATTATTGATAAAACATTATTGGTTTTACTTATTAGTATTTCTTGAACATAGAATCATTAATTTTTAATGGGAGTGACCCCCTTTTAGTTTTTCTAGTTACATAACAATCATGACTCAAGACAAATGTAATGAGTAAAAGATCAATAAAAAGAAGATTGTGAAAGCTAAAGATTAGGAGAACATATAATGATAACAAGGTATACACTAAGGATGATGTTTTATTTAATGGGGGGAGTGTGTATTATCCCTATAACTATATATCTACATTCAAAATTCATAAAATATTATTAATTTATTATATTTTTAACAAAAATTAGTCATCAAGAAGTAGTTAGGTTTCTGAGTGGTTACAAATCACCATATGAATTACCTTATCATTTCACTATTTTCTTGGTTGATACGATGCCAATGGAAACAAAAAGACTAACATTCTTTTAAAAAAGGAGGGAGCAAGAGTTTCTTTATTTTAAATGGAGAAAAAATAAATGGCTACCATAAGAAAGACATTCACAGTGTTACTTACAATTTTTCACAACAGTGACTCTTGTTTGCTAGGATTCATTGTTCTAGTGATCCCAACATGAAGGAAAGCCATGGTTTCAAGATACTACCTTTGTGGTAGACATGGATTTGAGTGTATATATTTTAATAACAGCTTAAAAGCTTTTTGAGACCTGAGCCATGGTCATTGTTTCTGTGTAATTAGTTGTGAGCCACCATCGTTGCATTGGTGGAGAAGTCAACATGATTTTCGGAAGAATCAATCCACTACGAGCCAAAGTAAATATTTTAGTTGTTTCCGCAAAAGCTAAGGGAGTAATGGCCAGAATGTTGATAATAAAGATGAGTTGAAAATGTTATTTTCCTTGAAAATATTTTTATGGTTCTTATGAATAAGAATCTCTAAAATATTGGATGGATTTATGTGCTTATTTTTACAAACTTTAATAGAAAAGAGTGCATGTGAACATTGCACATAAAAATATAAATAAGCCATGATCTTTGATTCAAGAATAACACGTGTGAACCCTACACATGAAATGATAAACAAGTAATGATGTTTTATTGAAAAAGATTGCACGTGAACCCTGCACATAAAAATATAATGAAGTCGTGATGTTTTCTTTAAAAAAAAGAAAGCATGTGAACTTTGCACATAAACGTATCAAGAAATCATGTTATTGAAAAGGATTCTAGGGAGTTATGGCTGGAAAGCTAGATTATTTTATTAGTATTCTCATGGTTTTATATTATTAGAATCTTGAAAAAGAATACATGCTTATATGCATAAAAATAAGAAATATCATGATAATTTTCTTCGGGAAAATAATATGTTCTTAAACATATATAGATACTGGTTATTGTGTTAATTTTTTTAAAAAGAATGTGTTTACATATACAAAGAGAACAATTATTGTGGTTGAATTTCTTGTAAAAGAAATATGTATTTGCATTTAGAAGAAGAATATATATTGTGTTAGATTTCTTGCAAAACAAATATGTATTTGAATATGTACAAAAAGAATAGCTATTACATTAGATTTCTTGGAAATTAAATATGTATTTTCAAGTATGAACGAATATCTATTGTGTTAGTTTTTTTTAGAAAAGAAATATCTATTTTCATGTGCAAAAGAAATAGATATTTTTCTACAATAACACGTTTTTATATGCACTAGGATAATAGTTGTTGGGCTAAGTTATTTTGGAAAAGGAATGTGTATTTACATGAACAAAGATCATACCTAATTTTTTAGTTTTCCTTCAAAAATATGGGTAGTTGCGGTGAATTTTATTTTAAAAATAAATTTGTCTTGTGCAAAGAAATAATAGTTATTATGTTGTTTATATTTTGGAAATATTTTCTTATTCTTGTGCGAAGAGGTAGTGATAACCATAATGATTCTTGTAAATATTATTGTATGCTTATGGGGAGAAGTAGAATGTAACTATTTCCCTTTCCCATTATATATATGAAGTAGGGATAAATGAGCATTCATTGACGATGTTTTTGAACTTTAATTTAGGAATGTGGGATTTGAATGGTTAGACATGCTTCATAACCATACACATACATGGATAAATAGATTTATGTTTTGATTAATGCATGTATGTGTCAATAAAAGACATGCCTCGATACTCTTCATACAATTTATTTATGGATTTGTCAGAAAGTGGTAGTGCACTTGAGGACGCAGGTAAAAGAAAATATCAAAGAAATATTTTAATGTTATTATGCATGTGCAAGAAAGGGGACATGAAAATATGTTTATAGAATAACTAGTAAAGAATGATTTCTTGTGTTTGATTAATGAACATTTTATACGATCAATGATGTCAAAGTTTTTGACATTAGTAATTGAAGTAATTGATTATTACTTACTTGAAGCATGGATCATATTTAGCAATATGGCGGACAATGAACTAATGACCTATGTAGATGAGGGATCATTAAGTGCGGGATAGTCCACTACAGGGAACAACTAGACCCCAAAGAAATAATGCTCAAGGAATTATGGGGTAAATAATATTATTATTAATATAATCACCTCTAACTAGGTATGTTTGAATTTAAGATGATATTCTATGTAATTTTTTTAGCAATGCTCAAGTGATGGAATCCCTTGTATCTATTGAGTGGGGTTAAAACCCTCTCAAAACATTTAATAAAATAAACATTTGTTGGATTTTCCCTACAGGTTATCCTAGGCATATAGCTGTCCATTGTTGAGCTTTCCTATTATGTCAATTTAATGATATTACTTCTTTACATGATGTTGAAACTTAAATCATCAAATATGTGATTAACTAACCTAATGAAATAAACAATGATAATGATGTAAAGTTACAACACGGGGCTTTATGTTAATATGTTGCAACAATGGTTGTTACTTTATGTAATTATGATGATTTATGTAATGGCCAGTTAAGTAATAAGTTATTAAAGATATTGCATGCTAGTAAATTTTCTAAAAAAAGTCTAATCCTATGGAATTTTACACAATGTTTACCAAAAAATGTTATGCTATTCTTTAAGCAAAGTGGATAGTTAAATAAGAGAAAAATGGAAATTTTTATTTATATAGAAAATTGTATGCTAGAAAATGTGTAAATATAATGGGGATTTTTTTCTATTAAATTATAAATTTATGAAATATTGTTGTATAAAAACTATTAAAAGTAGGAAAAGAAAAAACACTTCCCTTATGTAGCATTGCAATGGTTATATAAAATGTGTTATTTTGCATACACATTAAATTCATTCATAACATGACTATCAATCCTATTTGTATGTGTTTAGATATATTACAAAAATTTAACTAGCATATCCATATAAATTAAGTGGCTGATGTTGATAGACACAAAACATCACTATACACTCACTAACCAAAAATTATAATAAATAAATAAATAAAAAGAAAAGAAAAACATATTAAAATAACTAATTTAAATTTATTTAAATTATTAATTATTATTTTATTATTATATATAATATATTTTTAATATATCACATTTAAAATATATACATTTTTGAAAACAAGTAGTGAGAATTTTTACCCATAGTGATTTACTAGACTTTATTATGTAAATTTTACAATAATAGACTTTGTAAGTTGTGTACATTCACATGCCTAGAAAACGATAACTCATATGCGTCATAAACATGCTATATGAATTTTTTTAATTGATGAATTATTTAAAAGGAAAAAAAACATATTACTTGGAGATAAAAATTCAATATTTCATTTTTATGTATAATACTAGGTATATCAAAGATTCTTTGTGGAATCAACAACTTATAATTATTAATAATCAAATTAAGATATGAAATATCTATTAGAAGGGGGACAAAATTAATGACAAATTAAATTAAAAACTACCTCATAAAATATATAATTAATAAAATTAAAGCCAAGATACTTCACTGTCTTGTTCCTATGCTAAGTACTTTGCCTATAGGGAAGTGGGAGTCAATCACACCCTTCCAGTTAGGCCTGCTAATTTTGATCCAATAATAGATCCTAAAGATTGATCTACATAAATTTTTCTCTCGTATCCATGAACCACATTTAAAAAATAAATAAATAAAATTACCATAATATAAATAAAATTCACTAAACTACCCTTAATTTTTTCAAAATAAAATTACTATAATATAAAAAAAACTTACATGATATTTATAAAAATTATAGCTATTTCAAAAGGTATATTTCAAAAAGTATAGATATTTTAATGACAATAAAAAAATAATAGTTAATCAAGAACTCGTTTTATATTCTTAATTGGGTGTGAAGATAAATCACGTTATCTATATTTACAAATCAACTTATATATAATAACATTTTTTACTCATATAAGAAATTCATATATGATGACACCAAGTATATATTCTGAAACGTGTGAACTATTCAAATTATA